>LTAE01002441.1:0-43998 GCA_001647135.1 Pontederia paniculata | reverse complement strand
TTACGGGCCGTGATGTATCATCACGGGCCGTAAGTATGAAATTGCCCAGGGAAGCCGACCTACATACGATTTATGGATTGTGTTATTCTGTCATGGGTCGTGATGAGATCAGAGGTGCAGTCTGTCCAATTTCACGAGCCTTAACGTCAATATTACGATCTTGACAGTGCAAAGCAACACATCTGTTCAACTTTTTACGTGTCATGATATCTTGTAACGGGCCATGAGGAAGAAGGTCACGACCACAACATCTACATTACGACCTTCACAGGGGCTCCAACACAGATCATTCAGATCATCACGGGCCGTTATGAAGAGTTACAGGCCATGACAATGTTCAGGATATCAGCAGTTACAACATCACGAGCCGTCATGCATTGTCACGATTATTCCAGTGGGCAACAAAATACAAATTTACAAGTTACGGGTCGTGTGACTTGTTACGGGCTGTAAGGCGATGGTGACACCTCGAAGCCACCCAATCTTTTCATTCCTCACGGCCCGTGAGGATGTTACATGCCGTAATTTGATGAAATCGCTCCGAGAAGCCGACCTACACACGATTTACGGGCCATGATATTCTGTCATGGGCCGTGATGAGATCAGAGGTGCAGTCAGTAAAATGTCACGAGCCGCAAACGTCAATATTACGACCTCGATAGTGCAAAGCAACATTCCAATTCAACCTATTATGGATCGTCACATAAAGTAACGAGGCGTGAAGATGAAGGTCACGACCACAAAAGACATTACGACCTTCATAGAGGCTCCAGCACAGATCAGTCAGATCGTCATGGGCCGTTATGAATAGTTAAGGGTCGTGACGACATCTAGGATATTAGCAGTTGCAACATTACGAGCCGCCATGCATGGTCACGATCGTTCTAGTGGGCAGCAGAGTAGAAATTTAAACATTATGGGTAGTGACAACCTGTCACGGGCCGTAAGTCAATGGTGACACCTCGAAGTCGCCCGATCTGATCATGACTTACGGGCCGTGAAGACCTGTTACGGGCCACTACAAAGTTACGGGAGTACGATTTCGGAGTTTATCACAAGATTCGACGACCAGGAAGAAGTGTAATTGATCTGAGATCTTGGAGGACTTATTAAGAGACATTTTGAAGAGTTGTAAGAGACTTTTATAGGATTTTATCATGATCATTGGTGGAGAAAACATTGATTGGATCCGAAGATTATGACGAAATCCTAGTTTTGGAACAGAGTATAAAAGGAGATTTTCAAAATATTGAGACGGCTGGCTAGGAATTGATTCAACCCTTGGAGAAGAGAAGACGAAGGCTAGAGGCTGCTGGATTGGGAGGAAAGGACAATTCATTCGCTTGAAGGTTGTTCGACTTCATCCTTAGTATTCTCTGTAATTCTTTATTTTTTGAGATGAACTTCTTATGTTGTTTAGTTATGAATGGTTTTACTAGTGAGTAGTTCGTTTTAGGGAGTTTGTGAACCCTAATGTTGATTGGATGACCTTATAAATTATTCCTTTTGAATGTGCGATGTGTTCTTAATGATGTTTTTCCTCTAAGATGATCTTGAATATCTTTTATTGACTGGTTAGTGTAGAAGAGTTTATGATCTGATTTGTAGGAAGGATTGATCCAGAAATATAAGTCTTACTATTGCATATCTCAGTTTGAGTACTTGTTTAAGATTCAGATTGTGCGGCATATTGGTGCGTCTTGTTTAAGCATTCAATAGTTTAGGTTTGCAGCACAATATTGCATCTTAATTGAGGATTTATATGAGGTGGATTCGTTTGAACATCCTTATTAATTCTGAGATTAAGATAGGTGATTGCGCCTACTAAGGGGATCACACCTTTAGCATACCTAGTCCATCATTAGGAATAACACGTGCTTAATTGAATCCAATCGACTTAATGGTGAACAAACTCCTTGCATTCTCCATATCTTGAATTAACCTAGTCAATTCTCACATCTATACTTCTTCTTCTTCTAATTATTTTCTTAGTTTCTGTTTTGAACATTTAAATAAACATTCATTAAATTGATTCTCCCAAATCACTTTAGAATTGATTAAGATAAGTCACAACAATCCTCGTGGGAACGATATCTCTTCTCATCTTCTATATTACTTGTGCACGATCAGTATACTTGCTGGTTTTTCTTTTGCACTGCTGGATTTTACGCATCACCTCCCCCCCCTCCTCCTTGGTCATGTTGTCCTCATCCTCTTTTTATCCCCTCCGTGTCGTCTTCAGACCTTCTTCTGCGCTTCCCCAAAATTCGGAGGTGAGAAAAAATCGAGAAATCCAAAATCCCCAAAATCTCGGCCAGGTGAGGGGCAGCTCCACAAAATTCGGGTGTCAGTTATGAAAGTTACCCCGGTTCATCGGCTGCAATCACAAAAATGGAAAGGATTTTAAAATTTCAAATGTTCAAATAGATGAAATCGTGGAAATTGGTTAAAACCTCCTTAAATTAGTTCAGAATTCCAAAATCCAAATATAATGATGTTGAATATTTAGAGTGCAAAAAATAGAAATAGATCATCAAAAATTGATTACAAAAATGGAGCTCGGGGTAAGCTTTTCGGATGTTGGGTGAAGCTATTTAGGTACACATTTTCCTGTCATGAGCGTCAACATCTTTTTTTCGGTTGCCAAGGAATCAACATCTTTGGAGGGGAAAGAATACACACCCTGCAAGGACCAATCACCTTAGGGCGCACAGTGGGCTAATGCATGCTGAGATGTCATAAATATTTTTGAGAGCAAGTGCACTAATCATATCAAGTAATAAAGATGAGAGTATAATATCATTTCCACAAGAATTGGTATTACTATCTATCTAATTCCACAAACTAATAGGAGATAACATGCTTCTGGATAAATTTGATTTTTTTTTAAAAGATAAGATAAAAAAGAGATAAAGTTGTGATGACAATAAGCATCTGATCAGGATGAGATAAGATATGATAGGGATAAAATCTATTTTATTACAGGATGGATCAAAGTCAAGTTTTAATCAAATTCTTATGTGAATTAGTATCTACCCGAGATATGACTTCCTCTCTAGGAATAATCAACTATCTTAATTCTAGATGGATTCGATCGTTCCTCTATAGGATACCAATCTTATCTATTAGAAATTAAAAGGAATTAAATTGTATTTCCAATTATTGATCGTTCGTCTCTAGGATGCCAATATAATAGACCACACACCTAAATATTCCTCTCATGATGTATGACATGCAATATTTTGATAAAAAATTATAGATCAATCTCAAAGGTCACAAGAATCTACTATTCCTATCTCCTCAATTAATCAATGAAAAGCATTAAGAATAACATTCATGCTCATAGGAAATTTTTGAAGAACTAAAATTAACAAAATCAAGTATTCCACATGTTTTACCTTATAATTAAAATCACTCCATAAAAAAAAACCAAAAATTACAAGAGGTGTTCATCCTTCAAAATGAAAAGAGAAGAATAAAAATAAAAATTGATAGGGCCTAAGACACATCGATAATCTCCTTTGACTTTTGTGTAGAATTTCTTCTTCTCTAGGTGTTAGACTCTCTCCAAGTTTGTAACATAACCCGCAATGAATCCTTGGGATCCTATTTATATACGTTCCAATGTTCTATGTCTTGCCTTTTAAACTTTGTTTGGACTAAAATTTTGTCAGATTTTTGCATAATCTCAAGTCCACATCTTCATAGAAATAATATTCAACTAAATTCAAATGCAATTGAAATTCCTCCTGGATCAACAGTTCACGACCCATGACAAGGGTTTCATGGCGGTGATCGAGAGTTCAATTTAGTGTCATAGAGATTTCACGGGCTGTGACGGAGATTTCACGACTGTGATGAAATCATTCTTACTTCTCTTTAGAACCCTCACAAGTCGTGACCAGGATGTCACAATAGTGATCATATGTATCATCGTTCATCACCTCATTTGCTCACAAACATGAAACGTTCTTCAAAGCTCGTATCCTAATTAGTATACTTCGACATAGATGTTGCTCACGACCATGAACGTGCTTAACAGGCCGTGATAGTAAGTATGGGCATGATTTGCAGTTCATGTTCCTATTGCATTGTTAGTATCACGACCATGAAAATGGTTTGATCGCCCAAACAAATCTTTAGAACTTGTCCCTTGTGTGTTGACAAGCTTGAAAGTCCTATCACGAACATAATGGTTAGAAAATATTTTGTTTTGCCTCTGAATTCACTCCAGTTTGTTATCGTCTACCTTTGTTTCTATATTGAGTGCTAGGGATATAAAAACAAACAACATAATGTAGACTAACTTCAAATATTAAATTGAAGTGAATTCTTAAACAAATGATGCATGAGATGATGAAATTAATGAGAATTAAACCAAATATGCTATACAAAAATATGGCTAATTTATTATGCATCATACTACCCCAAGCTTAAATCTTGCTTGTCCCCAAGCAATATTCTGGCACAATGCTCAAACTATTCCATTATAACATGTATCTTGTAGACCAATACTTGCCTCACACCATCTTTCTCATGTTCTTCACTAGTAACGCATTTTCATCAAACCTTAAGCTTCATAGTTTTTTTATTCATAAACAATTTGAACAATGTCTATACCAACTTGTAGTCAAGGTCTGTCAAATTTCAACATTAATATTGAAGGTACACTTCTATTGATCTTATACTTTTTACAACTTTTCATGAGTTCTAATCTTCAATCAGGGTTTCACAAGGAAGTCAATGTAGCAAGCTTTCAACTAATGAACTCTAAACTAGATGGCCTTAGGTAATTGGTTTACTTGCTCTTACATTCCTAGGTTCTTAATGAAAAGTTCGAACTAAGTAGTTGAATTAGCACTTAGGCACTTCTCCAATTTGCACAAGGTGGTTCTTGTAACGGGATTTCGGCAGATGACTCCTAGACCATATAGCCTTTGGGCAACAAATGTGTCTTAGAGACTAAAGTTGGCAGGATTATCAAAGAATGTCATAGCTCACCCTACGAAGGTCATGGCGGTATTAAAAAAGCAATGACCAAGATCTTGCAAGTTGGTTACTACTGGTTGACAATCTCCAGAGATGTGAATACTTATGTGAGAAGTTGTGATAGATGACAGAGGACAAGCAACATTTCTAGGAGAAATGAGATGCCACAAAATGGAAATCTTGAAGTCAAGCTTCTTGACGTTTGGGGCATCAACTACATGGGGCCTTTCCCAACTTGTGGTAAATACAAATATAAACTAGTGGCTATTGATTATGTATCAAAATGGATAGAGGCAATCTCGACAATCAAACGCGACTCGGCCTTGGTTCAAAAGCTTTTCAGCAAGTTGATATTCTCATGATTCAGAGTTCCAAAGTTAGTCGTCAGTGATGGTGGGAAACACTTCGCAGAAAGATAGATCTAGAATCTGTCGAAGAGATACGATGTGCATCATCGAGTGACAACGCCAATACCATCCTCAAACAAGCGATCATGTTGAGGTTTCAAATAGACAAAATACAGGTTATATTAGAGAAAATTATTTCGAAATCCAAAAAGGATTGGTCATCTAAGTTGGATGAAGCTTTATGGGTGTGTAGAACAACTTATAAGACATCATTTGGAACCACACCTTATCAGCTCGTGTATGGGAAGTCATGCCACCTGCTCATCGAATTGAAGTACAAGACATATTAGGTTGTCAAACTACTAAATTTAGACTACGACTATGGTTGGGGATAACCAAAAGTTGCAACTTGTTGAACTTAAAGAACTTCGATTGCAAGCCTATGAGAACGCAAGGGTTTACAAGGAAAGAACAAAGAGTTGGCATGCAAATGAATTATGAATAGATCATTTGAACTCGGAACCAAGTCCTCTTCAAGTCGAAGCTGAAACTCTTCCCGGGTAAGCTTAAGTCCTAGTGGCCAGGTCCATTCATCATTTACAAAGTGTTTGATCATGGAGCAACAGAATTATTATCAGAGAAAGGACTAATATTTAAGGTGAACACACATCATCTAAAACTATATCAACCAAGAACCGAAACACAAAAGGATGAATCCATCGGCTTAATCCTAGCTCACGAATCAAGGACGATAAACAATGGCTGTTACTGGGAGGCAACCCATGTTAACCACTTAACAAACTTTGTTTCTCTTTTTATGTTCTTTTCTTTGGTTTCAGGTCATCTCAGATGAGGAGTTATGATTTAAGTAGCAATGTTGTGATTCAAGCTGCCGGATGGGAGATTCTAATTAATTTTCCCTCCACCCAAATCCCACTTGATACTAAAGGAAATACCGCCTCAGATTTCTCTCTCCATAATCCACTCCTGCCACAACCCAATGTGTCCTAATTTTTCGCTGCCAGTTACAACCTTACAAGAAAAGATGACAACAACAAAGATGTTGGCTAGACGAAGATAGACGATCGGGAGAATGTGGAGGTCCATGCCAAAAGGGAAGAAAGGCACATCAGCCATCGATCCCCTCGATGTCGACACCGAACAATAGCCTCCTCCGCAACCAGTACAATCGGTGAATCCCCCACTCGTCCCCAAAGTCAAGCCGTATTGAAGTCTCAAAGTAAAGATAAAAAGTCAATGTAAACAAGATAAAAGCTGAAGGACACCATATGTATGGATTGAAAGGAAGAACGTAAATTGGATAGTACATATGGGGATATAGCTGAAGGCAACACAATGAAATCCCAAACCGATAAAGGCAAAACACCATTGACCACTACACTTATCGTAGAGCCATATTAAAATAAATTTAAAAATTTTAATATTTATTAATATTAATTATTAGTAACTGTAAACTCTTTTTTTATTATGCATTAGTAATAAAATTAGTTTATATGTTAAATATTTAAAAGAAAGTTATAATATAATATATAAATATTATAGACATATATATTTTATAATATATTTATATATTATAATATAAAATAATCGGGTCGGAAAATCCGAGTTTCTTGAACCCGTAACCGGTCCAAAATAGGATCAAGCCGGGTTTTCGAGTCACTGGACCCGATCCCGACCCGATTATATTTCGGATCCAAAAAATTCTCAAAAATCTGGATTGGACCGGGTTGTGATAATCGGGTCGGTCCGAATCATGCTCAACCCTACTTCACACCATGCAAAAGTCAAAATCCTTGATAGTTGAATTCTAGCCTACGATATATGGGAATATCGTGGTATGTACAATCATTGAATATATGATGTATGAAGTATTATGGTAACCCGTAAAAGAAGTGAAGAGTTCTTTTTGTAAAAGTTATTATAAAGAAGTTAAGATATAATATTTTTTATGAAAAAAAACAAAAAAAAGTAAAGAAAAGAAAGAAAGTAGAGTTAAGCAAATGCAAAAAAGAAATAAAGAAAATAAAGTTTATCATCGAATGAAGAAATTATAAAGAAAATGAAAAGACATATTTGCTTAATGAAAATGGACGCAAATGAAAAGTAAAGTATTATATGCCATCATATGATGTTGCTATTTCCTATGACTTATTTGTGATTGTTTATAAATATGTTTTGTTTTGATGTCAAAGCTTGATTTATTAATGATATTTTATAAAGTGCATATAAGCCATATATACTAGGTTTTAGTTCATAGAAGGTAAAATTTCACTACATCTGATCATGTAGGTACACATGATTGGATGATGGATAACAATGCTCGTGATGATAATGTTTGCACATGACATGTGTTTAAGATTAAGATTATAAGTCTTATAATAATTGAATAAAGTTTATAAGAATGTTTAAATTATCTTATATGACTTCCTGAATTCATCACTTTTGAGGTTTAATTTCGCACTATAAAATTTTTATTCATTGTTTTGTTCTGCAAAAATGTATAATGAATAGAAAAATTATATTGCCTTAATGAACGCAAAATGAATAAAATTGAAAAGTCAAGGTATAAGTCAAAGTAACAACTCACAGAATACCATTGGACACATGTCAAGTGAGAATTATGATATTTCAAGTGTATTTTCGGAACGTTAAATACATTCTTTTAATTTAGTCTCTCTTAATTTGTTGAACTTCTCTTTATTATTTAAGACAAGGATAATATACATACAAATCGTCATACATTTGTGTTTTTATTTTTGCACCGTGTGCTTATTGCACAATATGTGGATTATATTTTTCTTTGTCGAGTCTTTTCTAGAAAATACAAAGAAGTCCCTTATATTTTTGTCTTCATAAAAATGTCTCTTTTTTCACTAAATAATGCATAATTTATTGTACTGCATAATAGAGAGGAGGGAAGAAAATGATATCTAGTAGTCTTGTACTTTAACACAACTCAAATAAACTTGTTCTTTGTTTGAATGTGATATATGTATTTTTTTTAAATAATATATATATATATATATATATATATATATATATGATGCTACATGTGATGATAGTTTGAACAGAGTAGACATATTTATGTGCTTCACATCATTTTTATAGACATATTACACTAAGCTAGAGGTCCTTTAACTCCATATAAAAATGATGTATTGCATTATATAAATTTTTAATAAACATTTTGGTAAGAAGAAAATCATCAACGTTCTTCCCTTACACTATGTTTGGATTGAGGGTAATGAATGGGAGGGTAATAATTAACCTTATTTGGATAATAATTTTTAGGAGGGGAAAATTAAAAATTAACCTTCTTTCCCCTCCTAACTAACTAAAATTGATTATCTCCAAATTAGGGTTGAATGAAGGGTAAAGAATTTTACCTTCCATTTCCTTCCCTCCCATTATCTTCCCCTCCCCTCCCATTCCCTCCCCTCTTATATCCAAACATACCTTAAAGTTCATTTTTTATTACAAGTTTTATTGAAAAAAAGAAATCAAGAAGAGTTTATGCTACACCATATGAATGAACATAAAAAATGTCATGTTAGAGTATTTCTACGTAAATAATTGGACAGATTAACGGTAATGGTAAGCTAATTGAGAGTCGAGGTTATAAAGAATAAAAAATATCGTGGGAAGATGATAACATGTAATGATATTCTGCCATCCTCGAGTAATAAAAGAAATGAAAATTTAGAACACTTGTTGTAGAACACAAGGAGTATTCTATTAATTTTATATTGAAATATTCTATTAATTTATCTTCATGATCACGACCATCTTATTCATAATTTAATTATTTATATATGATATTTTGAATTACTCAATTAGCTTCATAAATATTACTACAAGATAAAAATAAGAAGAATTATCGAAATGATAAGATGTTTTAGGCACTCGTTTATTTAATTAGTAAAAGAAAAGAAAAGAAAAAGAAAGAAGAAATCTGCTGGTGGATATTCGTGCCGGGGTTCAGAGAAGCGGTGGGTCCATCGAGCGGTTAAACCAGTGGCCACAAGGCGCCCTGCCGGATAACGTGGCCGCGAACGCCCCCCTTCAAGAATGCAATGCAACCAATCAAAATCTTCCTCCCACTCCATGTTCAAATAAGTCACTTGTCACCACTCCACTTCACTACTACCACTTTCTCGCTCCTCTGCTGCAAACCAACATCTGAAGAAGAAGAAGAAGAAGAAGAAGAAGATGGTGGTCTGCATGAACAGCAGCAGCACCAGGCCGTCGCCGCAGCCGCTGCCGCCACCGGCCCCCATCTGCACTCTCTCACGCCGGCGATCTGTCGCCGCATTCAGAGACGGGGAGCTGATGGGGAGGAAAGTGATCGCCCAAATCCGTCGAGGCAATGACGTGAGGAGGCGGCCTGCGCGGATGTCCATCGCCACCACGGCCTCCGACGTCGGAACTGATGTTAAGGCAAGAGTCACTGAGTTTTGTGCGATTCTTTGCCGTCTCCATTTTGTTCAGGGCATTTTGTCGATCAAATAGTCTGATCAAACCCATAACTAAGTAGCTTTTAGTTGCGGTCCAAGAACTTGAGATTTTTTTTTATAAAGTTGGTAGTCAAGAACGCATGCGCCTTCAATAGATCAGGAACTGCTAAAAATGATATATAGTTCGGGATTTTATTTGTAAAGAGAATTATTGATTGCAAGTTTTGACTTTAATGAATCGAAGTTTTGACATGTTGTAATAGCCTGAGGCCATTTAAAGTTTTTGTTCAAACCAGAGCTGAATCAAAAGCAGTTCAGTTTTCAGCTGCTGCCGTCATTTTTACAAAGCATCCTCCAGTCTGGCTTGAATTCGACTTGAAATCAGTCGTCAGCTTCTCAGATTGATATCACAAACAAAGCTATTTGATGACTTGGTGCTTAGAGAGTCTAGACTATTAAGGTGCATACCAAAGGCTTTTAGCAATTGGAGAGAGGAAAAAAAAAACAACAATAAATAAGAGAGGAGGAGATGCAATTGATCAGGGTAGATGAAGAAGAGCTTTTTTAACCTTTTATTTATTTATGGACTCAGATAATATCTCCATGTTCCCTCTTAAAAATTTGTTTTCTTAGCAAAATGCAAACATGGTTAGCTACTAGTAGTCTATATTTTCTATCAACATCACAATCAATCTCGACCTCGCACCTTTTGTTGCATTCTTCTATTCATTTAACTTCTATTTCTTAACCATATAAGATAGTCATCTCGTAAGTACTATCAAGCCTTTGTTTCAGCAGCTACTATATTATTGAATAAATATTGTATAGATTCTTTATGCTGTCAATGTCCTAATCTTCTTTTTTTTATTAAATTATGAATGTCAGATTCAACTTTTAAAACTTGGTGGCCATCAACTCCAATTGAACTAGATGTTCATGTTGCTGAATATTTGTTCTCAGCATTATCCCTAAATCAAACCTTTTAAGAAGTGTATCTTATGCTATTATCCATAAATCAAACTCATTATAAAAAAAATCCTCATTTGCAAATCATGTCCAGTCGTGTGATGTCCACAAAGTTAAACATTCAAACATGGTTATGAAAAGGATTGTAATAAAGAACAAGATGTATATGAAATGTATAGTTGTATATTGTGATGAATAAAAGAACTTTCTAAAATCTCAGCAATGTTGTGAGAAATAGAACCACCTTATGGAAAATTGGCTTCAAAACCATATATTTTTTATAGCTGTTGATCCTATCATCGGACAAGTACTAATTTTGATTCCTCTGTTATATTCGTAAATCTCATAGAAAGAGGAATCTCATTCAATAGTTTGGATTGTAGCTGTTAATCCTTCGTACTAAATGCACAAGAAAGACAGCATGGAGTCTAACATCAAATATAAGGTTCACTAAGTAAATTTCTTATGCGGCAATCACTTGAAGTTTCTTGCTGAAACTATCATGCTCATAGGTCAATGTCTAAATGTTTCTTTCTTACATATCCTTTAATGCCTTGTGAGTTCAATCAATAATATTAATTTTTGGTTCTTTCTCTAGTTTGAGGATGTGGACCTGGATAGACGAAATCCTTCCACAGTTGTGGCTGTTATACTAGGTGGAGGAGCTGGGACGCGTCTGTTCCCTCTCACTAAGTGGAGAGCTAAACCAGCTGTAAGTATGACACTAAGACAATTAGATTAGCCTCCAAAAGGCTGTTTGCAGTCTCATTCAAATCTCTTTATGCAAGCATAGGTTATGTAAGCATCCATTCAAATCCATTTAAACACCCTTTCACCAGAATTTTCTTTTTTACTTTGGATAATTGAATCCTTCCCTTTCACTACCCATTAGAGGACTCTACAAGGCAATTTTAATTTGATTAAACTGTCTGATTTCTCCTTATATATTTAATTGCTTATGGATACCTATTTCATAATCAAAGAGTTATAGTATTTGTTTGTGGAGCATATAAAATCGAAAATTTTCTCAAAGGTTCATCTAGCCTAAAGAATTTTTCTTGTGCTATAATTGCTTCAAGCCTTCAACTATATTTTTACTATCGCCGTAAGACAACTTTTGTTTTAAAGTCTCTTTTAGGATAAAGATCTAAACATATTGGAGGATTTTAGTTTTTGTTTGCTGTAACTAATAACAAAAGATGTTGCTTGTTGTACAAAGAAAATTGATGAAGACTAACCCTTGTTCCAAATTCTTATTTGAAATGCATCTTCTAAAACAACCATACCAGAGCATTTATAGGGCTCTAAATGAACCTTGTTCCAAAAAATAATAAAATTAGGAGACTAAGATAAGGAAATTAAACTAAAGTAATGGCAAAGGCCCACAAACCTAGGACTAAAAGGCAGAAAGCCCACCAATCTTAATTTTCTACATAAAAAATCTACTGATTGCATGATAGTAACTAATAATTAGATATCAATGCAGTTCATCCATCTTAAAATGTGACATTTATCTCCTTCTACAGGTACCTATAGGAGGTGCATATAGATTGATTGATGTACCTATGAGCAACTGTATAAATAGTGGAATCAATAAAGTGTATATTCTCACTCAGTTTAACTCTGCATCACTAAATAGACATCTTGCACGAGCTTATAACAGCAGTGGTGGAAGCTTTGGAGATGGCTTTGTTGAGGTACTTGCTGAATAACTTTTGAATGATTAAATGTCATGATCGATTTCTTATGTTTTATACATTGACAAAAGCAGAAGTAACTATGGTACAAAAGAAATAGCAAGAAAGAACTTTTGGAATAACTTTTGGGTTATCATGCTTTCTATATTGAAAATCAGTTCCATCTTGTATATGTAACGTTTTTTTATGGGCAAAAGGATGGCTAGTGTTGTCTAGTCATCCATGTATATGTATATAGATATGTGAAATGTCACGAATTTACAAGTGAAAATGATCAAACTCTAGAGGTGGGGGCAGTGATTCTCCCCTCTCTAGACAAAAAACGGATATGATGTACAATATTCTCATTGTAACATCTTTCGCCTCTAAAGATCGTGTTGTTGCGTTGAATCCAAATGGCCCAGAACACCGCTAGAGGCGTGCCTCGCCGATGCTGCGATGTGTCTCTCATCCCAGCTGCCTGATATGTCGACCAAAAGGAGTCAAGTGATTGTGGGTCTACGCTTGCTATGCCTAGTCGCCTCCAAACCTCCTGTGCAGTCATGCACTCGAAGAATAGGTGGTTGGCATCCTCAACGCCACTCTCACATAATGCGCATGTAGTGTCCGACTCGGAAGCCCACCGCGTGCGGTATGTCTTGGTGAGAACCCGATTGCGCCTGAGAAGCCAAGCAAGGATTCTGACTTTAAGGGGCATGCGAGTCCTCCAAAGTATCCTGCAATCGGCTAGGAAGTCTGGATTCCTTGTCCCGACCTCTGGGAGAAGGCGGCTGTATGCCTCAAGGACCGAGAAGGTCCCCCCTGTCCATATCCATCCATCACCCCTTGCGCTGTCTGGTCTGAAGGTGGAGATGCGGTTTATAAGTGTGAGGAGATCGACTATATGTGCATCTCTGGGTGGGCGCCAAAAGATTGGTGTCCAACATCCTTGATGGCTAGGTGTTGGGCGGGACCAGTAGGCTGCCACTGAGGCCCCTCTATGTGTTGCTAGGGAGGCCAAGCGAGGGATCGTCGCAGCCAGCGTAGGTGCAGAGACCCACTCATGGTCCCAAAACGAGAATGCATCCCCTGATCCTAATGCGGCTGAAAAGAAACCCTGACTAGTGGCATGACCCTCAGCATGCTACGCCAGAATGATGAGGCTCCGCGTATTGCATGCGATCTAGAGTCCCAATGGAGATCGCGTCCATAGCATGTGAAGATCACTGAGCACCAAAGGTCTATTTGTGGACCCATAATGCGGTTGATCCACTTAGTGAGAATGGCTTGGTTCATGACGCGAAGGTTCTGAACTCCCAAGCCACTATCAGTGTCTGGGCTGTAGACTTCCTCCCATGATTCCAAGTGTATGCCCCTGCCAGACTGACCGTTGCCCTGCCACAAGAATCTCCATCTGAGCTGATCAATGCGCACAAGTACCTTCTCGGGCATATGCAGGACAACCATATAATAGGTAAGGAGCGAGGAGAGAACTGATCTGAGCAACACTAGGCACCCGGAGCGTGATAGTAACCTGGAGCTCCAGCCATGAAGCCTAGACTTAATGCGCTCAATCACTATATCCCATGACCTGGTGCCCACCGACCTATCGGAGAGGGGAAGGCCGAGGTAGGTAATCAGGAGTGATCTGATGGACGTGCATAGCTCCATTGCACAGGAATATATCATGATTGTATCCATCCCGAAAGGTATAAAGGTGGACTTGGAATGGTTGACCACCATCCCTGATATGGCGCCAAAAAGTTCCACCAAGATAGCCACTCGGCGCGCTTCCTGAGCCGACCCCTGGATAAAGAAAATGGTATCGTCTACATACTGGAGCAGAGGGATGGAGGCTCGTCGATCTGGCCCAATGGGGAAACCCGAGAAAATGCCCGAGCTGCATCCTGCATATGTGCATCGTGCCAAGGCATCCACCGCAATAACAAAGAGCATCGGGGCAAGGGGGCAGCCCTGGCGGACGCCCCTCTGCGGTTGGACCCACCCACCAGTTGGTCGCCCATTGATCAGTACTGAAAAGAGGCTGTGCATATACAACGTTTCATCCACACTATCCAGGCTGTCAGGAAACCTCGAGCCTGCAAAGAATGCCAAATAAAAGACCATGTGAGATAATCATAAGCCTTGGAGAAGTCCACCTTCCATAGGATGCCCTGAGTAGATGAACGTCTCCAGGACGCCGCGATCTCCGTGGCTATGGTAAAGTTATCGGTGATGGATCGACCCGCGATGAAGGCACACTGTGCAGGGTGGATGATGTCGTCCAAGAACCCACGTAGCCGATTTGCCAAGACCCGAGCCACAATGAGGTAGATGGCATTAGATAAGGCGATCGGCCGGAAGTCCCCTAATTCTTCAGCTGGTGTGCGATTCAGAAGGAGAAAGAGGAGGAATCTGTTAAGGCGCTCAAATCCACGATTTTCCATAGTGAACTCATGGATAACCGCCATCACGTCCTGCCGCAACATAGACCAAAACTCCCGATAGAAGAATATTGGGAAGCCCTCGGGACCAGGTGCACCATCTCCATTGAGGTCCTTCAGGGATTGCAGCAATTCCGCCTCGTGGATAGGCCTCGTGAGCGCGGTGGCTTGGGCAGCCGAAATGCGTGGGATGTCAGGATCGTTCCACCGCCAGCCCGTGGATGGTCTTCTTCGTGAGAAGGATCGGTAGTGCTCTGCAATCCTGCTGCCAATCCAGGTGTGGCATGATACCTCCACTCCATCGATAGTCAGGCGGTCAATCTTATTTTGGCGGTGATGGCAGCTCGCCTGCATATGGAAGAATCAGGTGTTGGCATCCCCCTCGCGAAGTCACACCTGGCGGGAGCGCTGTCTCCACTGGATTTCAGTTTTCCTATCCTCAAGGAGGATAATATCCTGGTGTCGCCTCCTCTCCATGGCCTCCGTCGAGGTCAGCTCCATAAGGTCCTCCAGTTGGTCCAAGCGTGCAATCACAGCCAGCGCATCAGTCCGTCGTCTCTCCCTCTCCCTGTGAATCTGCGAGCGGTGCTGGCGTAGGAAGTCACGCAGTTGGGCGAGCCGCGAAGAGAGTGTGCGGGCTGCTGTAGACGATGGCGAGAAGGAAGTCCACTGTGCCGGTAGGAGGTCTCTAAATCCTTCTTCCAATAGCCAAGAGCGCTCGAACTTGAAGTATGTGTTCGGGCGCTCCCCCTCATTAGATCTCCACAGGAGTGGAGTGTGATCTGAAAATGGTCTCTCCATCGCGCGGACCTCCGCTAGATGATGAGCCTCTGCCAAGTCCACAGAGCATAAGAACCTATCGAGACGGGACCTAGCTGTAGGTGTCGCTGTGCTCCTCCAGGTAAACCGACAATTGGTCACTGGAAAGTCTACCAATTCCTCAGCCTTGATGAAATCTCGGAAGGTCTCGACTCCGGTGTCTCTCCCCCCATGAGGAATAGGTCTATCATCAGCTTGGAGGGTGACATTGAAGTCGCCTCCGATAAGCCACCAGGATGTTGGGAAGCGGGCCCTGACTTCTCGGAGTTCCTCCCAAAATGTCTCCCGCAATGAATCCGTCAATGAACCATACACATGTGATGAGTATGTTCTGCCCATCCGTTCGTCGAGAGAAATGCCCTGTCATCGAGAACCTCGAGATGTGTGTGCCGAGGTCTTCATATGTGTCGGCTCTCCACGCTATGATGCATCCCCCGGACCATCCAATGGTGTCGAAGGCGATGAAGTTTGTGAGCCATGTTCCGCCCACTTGCCTCCACGTCTGTGCATCGCAGCTCCCAAGCTTTGTTTCTTGAAGGAGAACAATCTCCGCACCGCAGGAACGAATATAAGTCCCAAGGTCTTTCTCCGCTCCGCCTCGCGGAGCCCCCTCATGTTCCATGTGAGGACCTTCATTGGGAAGAGGGGTGGGTGTTCCGAGCCATGGACCGCGTGCAGACCCTGCCGCATGACATGGACTTATTGCAAAAGGCTGTTGTTGTCTCTAGTACCTCCGCATTAGGTCGACCTGGCAAGAGATGATGTGCTGCCGACTTCTGATCCACTTGTGTGTTTGCTGCTCGTGTCGCTGACCTCCGAGAGCGACGAGAGTAACATATGCTCGGCGATGGTGAAGGGGGTTGGGCGGTGGTTGATGCTGGTAGAGTGGTGGTCTAGTCAGTGGCTGTTGTGGGCGTAGACGGCTCGCAGTGGGGTGGTTCAGGGTGGACAGGTGATGATGCTGCGATGCACTGGGAAGAGATGCACTGGGAAGATGATGATGCTGTAGTGAGGGAGGGAAGGGAGGGGGGTGCCTTGGGTCTCCTGTGGGCAGGGGCAGGTCTGTTGTGGCCTTGTCTCGCTGATAGGGCATGAATGAAGCCCTGGACTCTGCGAGAGGGTCTGGCTGTTGTCGAGCTCATGGAGGAAGGGAGGGGGCGACTTGGGTTCCGGTTGGGGCCGTTCGGGCACGTGAGGGGGCAGATTTGGACTGGTCAGGGGCGCTGCTTGGGTGAGAGGGTGAGTGTGATGGTTGGGGGTGTCGGATGCCGATGGGTGGACACAGGCGAGCCCCGTAGCAGTTATTGATGCGGTCTGGACAAGCTTCGCAGGGGCTGACGTGTGTACCTCGCGTGGTTCTTTGGGGTGGTTGTCGGCTGTTATGTCAGCCCAGGATTGTTTAGGCGGTGATGGTAGTGCCTGAACATGTATCAGGAAGTGATGCGTGCCAGCTTGGAGGATGATAGTTGGCGGCAAACGCGACCCTGGGGATGGTGTGACAGCGGCCACCACCGTTGACATATCCGGCCACCCTACCGTCGGAATATTCGCTGAGATGAACCTGCTCAAGGGCGCAACAACAGCAGCTACAGTGTCCGTGCACATGAGATGCAGGGGAATTCCTTGCAGGGCGACAAGACATCTGTTTGAAGATGGGTTCCGACGGCATTAACGGAAGCTCCGCTCGGAATGGTTGTCCTGGTTGAAGGCGTAGCAGGAACTATGTGTCCCCAATCGGCGATAAATAAAAAGGGGCGCTCGTGCCCACCTCCCCTATAATCGCCTCTCTCACTAGTGCAGTAGACAGCACTTGGCAGGATGCTTCGCCGACCAAACATGTCTGAAGAAATTCCATGTTCTGTTGGACAACGGGGACTAGGGATCCGCGTTATAGTTATAACACCTGCCTGCCCTGTGCAGTGTGCGGTTGTGGCACTCATCTCCCCATCCCTGCTGCTTCCGGCAAGCGCTGTGCAGTGTGCGGTTGTGGCGCTCGTCTCCCCGTCCCTGCTGCTTCCGGCGAATTTTCCGGCGGTGGGATGGAGCAGTTCACTTGGTAATGGCCGTTCTGGCGGCATCTAACGCATCTCTCTGGCTTCAGGCAGTCCTTGGCGATGTGTCCACGGCCGCGGCGTTTGAAGCAGAGGATGTTGCTTCCACTCTGCCGGCGGCGAGGCTTTACGTAGCTCAGCCAGCCATCCCCTAGTCGTCGCAGTTTTCCCCTCATACCGGAGATGGGAGAGGAGGGAAGGGGAGTTCAGAGAGAGAGGGTGAGGAGAAGTTGCGGGTGCCCTAGGTGAGAAGATCGAAGGGGGACGTTCACCGGAGAGGAGGGAGAAGGTGGATGTGCCCTAGGTGCCACCGCACCGGGACGTACACCAGGCAGCGTGGGTAGGGAGCGGAGAAATACTCGTCACCTACCGCGGCAAGCTGCCGGTGCCCGGCGGCGTCGGCGCACCTCAGGCGAGCGCTTTCCCTTTTCTCCCCATCGTGACGTCCAGTTAGCATGACTCTTCTTGTATATGTAACGTTGACATTTCAAAAATCTACTACCCATGCATTGAAGGTTTCTATTAATGGATATTGGCCAACTAGCAATCATGCCACTAGGTCACTTGCTGCTTTGTTCAAGAACTGGAGTTGGAAAAAACTCTAATGAAGTTATTTCCATAGAGGATGAGAAATGGAAATCTGACTGGAGTTGGAAAAAACTCTAATGAAGTTATTTTCATAGAGGATGAGAAATGGAAATCTGAATTTGACTAGATGAATTGACCCAAGACATATCTCATGTGAGGAAGAAGTACAATATTTAAAGTTTATTCCCATTGGATATTTCATTTTAGGTTCTTGCTGCTACTCAGACTCCTGGCGAGGAAGGAAAGAGGTGGTTTCAAGGTACTGCAGATGCTGTTCGTCAGTTTCATTGGCTTTTTGAGGTATCTTCGTTTACATTCCTAATGGATTTCATGCATTTTGTTGTTACGCTAATCTTTAAACTTCTTCCATAAGAAATAAAGTCGTAACAAGTTTTTTGAGAGGCTAACCATTGGAATTTAATAAGAAAAAAATAAAATGTCACATTTATATGAGATAAAATATAAATGCATTGGTGTAAATCTTATAAGTTGAAGTTTGTTTTTCTAGTTTATAATCCTTGCAACATAATAATTGCATAGTACTTCAAATAAACTTCAGCATGATATCAAATAAAATTGTAATAAGCACAACTCAAGGAATTGTGGCTTATCAAGTAGACTACCTATTTTTATGAAATGTGAAGTTCTTTTTGACTGGTAATCTTGATTGCCAATAATCTTTAATGCAATGCATGTACCAAACACCCTAGGATTATTTTCATAAAGCCTTGTGGTTTATTTTTAATTCCAGGCTTCTTCTTCCTCAATATAATCGAACTTTCCACACACAAAATGTGTTTCTTTGTTTTATTATTTTTGGTACATGAAACATTGTTTTATTAGGTTTTGGTTAGTACAAGTTTTAGCCTTGTGTTACTTGAGAAATCTAGTTTGAAAATTTCTTTAAAAACACACTATGATATGTTTCTCATTTTCCTCTTCAAAGATTTATTGAAAGTGATTGTTATGAAATTTATCTTTGGACTAATGATGATCTACTTACGAACTTTCCAGGATGCAAAAGGTAAGGAGATTGAAGATATACTAATCCTCTCTGGGGATCATCTCTATCGTATGGACTACATGGAGTTCGTTCAGGTTAGCTTAACAGCAAAACAGTTTTATTTTTGCCTTTTTTTCCATAGACTAAAACAATGTTTGCCATTATTTTCAGTCTCATAGGCAAAGTGGTGCTGATATAACCATTTCTTGTTTGCCCATGGACGAGAGGTAATTGGATTGCTTAGTTGGGTTTAACTTTTTTTCTGAAGGGTAATCATGATGTAGCTATTTTACTTAATTTAATAGGTTTATTGTAATCACATACAAAGATGATTTATAACATTTGGCTTCTGTGACTAGTTTTTTCCAGCACAAACTGTGAGTCTTTATTATTATATATTAACAAGATGCTTGCATTGTTTGGATCAAAGCAAACTCATCATTGAAACACAAAATAGCAATTTCATCTTTTTGATGATATTGCAGGACAAACAATTATCAATGCAACATTAAATTCTTCCATTTTTACCATACTGCTACACCCATCCAACATCTTGTTTTCTGTTCCTTATCCACTGTCGACCAAGTTCAATGTTTTGTGTAACCCTTAAAATGTCCTTTAGCATTTATGTGTAATGGACAACTCTACTTTTGGTGACAATGCTATTAAGATGAAAGGGGTTATCCTAACAAAACCAAACTTTGCTCTATCCACATCAAATCTTTTAGTCTGACTCCTTATATGTTATTCCATTGATGTGACACTAGTCTATCTTACTCTAGATTTTCAACAACCTTTTTGTTACAACTAATATTTCTGCACTGTCCATGCAAGTTATTATCCGGCACTTACTGTTCATTTTGTATCGAAGCTTATCTTTTGGGAAGTCCTCATGCATTATTGGCATGTGATGACATCGGGAGATACATTACCCCTTCTGAATGATCTCCAAAATTCTGCTTCAGATTGCCAGCAGATCTAGTTTATATGTGTGAGTTCCCAAACCTCGCAGGTGACCTGACAACCAGAGAACAAGTGATCTGTGTTCATCCCCATTCAAACATAGGTCGTCTTGCATACTTCCTTTTGATGTCTGCTAGTTCTATACAACAAATGATAGTTTGATTTTTTTTTCTCTATACAGTATTTCTTCCTTGGTTATCGAGGACTCCATCTTAATAAGCATGTTTAATGGATAAAAATGTCCCTCTGAAATTGTGGCAATGTTGGAATCTTCTATCCCAACTCCACTACTCGAAGTGGTAGATATTCATCCAAACATTAATGTCCCTCAAATTCCACTCATTTATATGGTTCACCACCTTCACGTTAGTGCCCTTCTCTCTATCCACTCCTGAAAATGTTGAAACTTCGCCTGTGGCATCCATTCAAGATGTCACCTTCCCTTAACTGCCACTCACATTAAGGATTGCCAACTAACTAACACCCACAAATTTGACTTTACTATATGTGAGATTATCACTCTTCCTCATGACTCTTTATTCTGATTCATTAATCGTACTGAACATATATCTTCCAGAGAAGTGAATAGAAATAAAGCACAGCCAGATTTTATCTTTCTACATCATTTTATTAAATAATCCAAAATGTGCATGAAGAAGCAACTTCAACTTTATACATATACAGCTATCTTCATGAATATTGTTTCAGCATTATCTTTTATATATAGTTGCCCTTGATCTCTTATATAACAATGTGAGTTAATAAAGTTGTACTTTACTTGTATTCAGTATGTTTTTTTGTAAAAAAAAATTGATCAAATATGTTGTATTTAAAGCACCTACGAATAATCAATCGAGATGCAGATCAATATTTGTGCCACACAACTTTGATATTCATAAATTAGGTCAATGAAGTTTGATTTCGTCAATATTTAAGGCACTAAAGTTTGTTTCATTAATGCTAAATCATCTGTCTACTACAATTGAGAGACTAAATGCTAATGGTAAAAAAATTGAGTGAACTAAGTATGAAAGAAACAAAACTTAAGTGACATAAACAATAAATATTAAAGTTGAGTGACCAAAATGGTAATTTGGCAGAACCTGTATGTCCTTGGGTTCTTCAAATCCTCTTACGTCTGCCATTTAGGTTAATTTACGAGATCTTTTTCTCATTGAATTACTTTTAATGGTTTTTTAACTAACTTTATTATAGCTTGAAACAGTTTCAATTTAAGTTTACATCTGATATTTTTTTCTTTTTCTGATCAGTCGTGCTTCAGATTTTGGGTTGATGAACATAGACAACAAAGGAAGAGTTGTCTCATTTAGTGAAAAGCCAAAAGGAGAAGAATTGAAGGCCATGGTAAAACTGAATTATCTTGTTTTGTTTATTTTCTCGTTATTTGTTACCCTTTGTGATCATCCTACAAATATTTCAGAAGTAAAGTTTGATTTTCTTATTAATCTTTATAGATTGCTTGAGGTCAGTGATCAATTTCATAGCATTAGGGTGGTATTATATCATTGTTCCTTAATCCTTTAATGCTCGTCTTTCTAACCAAAACTTTATCTTTATGATGATAGGAAGTAGACACCACTATATTGGGGTTATCAAAGGAAGAAGCGGAAAAGAAACCATATATTGCTTCAATGGGAGTATATGTTTTCAAGAAAGATTTACTTTTCAATCTTTTAAGGTAACACCAGAGAAGCCTATAATTTGCTCCCTTTCTTGTAGATGACAATAAAGTTTTCTATTTAGCAGATTAAATAATGGTTTAGCAGAAATTGATTTTTTAATTTTGATAAAATCATCTGTATATGGATGGAATTGTAGACAAAGATGCTTAGTATATACATTAAACCCTTAAAAATTCACCGCCTAATATGATTTTCATTATTAGTTTCTTTCTTTTTTCGTATGAGATTTTAATCAAATGATTGGAAGAGACATGTGGGTGTTTGTGAATAAGCATATGGGTGAGTAAAACATAATATACAACTGACATCAAGTAGGATATGAAGTAGCTAAAGGTCCTCCCTTAAAAAATGTTACTAACGTTCAGAGTTAGCCGATGCTTATTCCTCAGATACCGTCATTGCTTAAATAATTTGGATCAAAATTCTGGGATTGAGGAGGGACAATGTGTTGATTTGACTCAAGGATATAGGGTCTGTAAAAACACAATACTATCAAATCGAATGTACTCTCACACTGAGAAAGCGACAAGAGGCAAGATTTATTTTCCTGCCATTTTGTGTTTGTCATGATATCAGCAGGTAGTTAACTTGACTTAAAAGGATCACCATCCATGAGTTGCATAGTTTTATTAGGTTATTAATCCTGTTGATCATTATCTGACAAACAAAACTGATAACTAAAATTTTGACCCAAGAAAAAGTAAGAACTGAAATCAAAATTTCTTAAACTGAATGAACAGAAACTAAATTTTCTTCTAACAAAGGTGTAAACCAAGGTTTTCCAGAAAATAGTCCTTCTGGCATCTATTATTAGCTATACCCATTGTAGAACGTTTAAAAGGGAACTAGAGGCAACATCCAAGTGTGCCGGAGGTAGTGACTCTGAAGAATTTATTGGACTTTATTAATGAAGTTTGGAGGTGGTCAAACCTCCAATAGTTCACTTTGAGGGGGCTAAGCCTCCAATATACCACTTTGAGGTGGTCAAGCCTCCAAGATTATTGCTCCAAGCAAGTTATCAAAGAAATAATAATTTTCATAGCTTGATAATAAAGGTCCTAAGAATTCCTATTTATAGGGCAAACCCAGTAAAAGTCTTAATCCAAGTAGAATCAAAGAAAAGGTAACCATAATAAAAATAGGAAATAGATAAACTAATCTTAATAATAGAAGACTCCTAATTATAATTCAGAATAGGTTCCTAGTTAGGATAAGGATTCTATCATTCTTGCCTCCTTGAAACTAGACTTGTCCTCAAGCAGTGACAAATTCAGAAAAAATTTCGTTGTAGAGATTGATAGTGTTCCCAAGTTGCATCTTCGGCTGATGATGTCCATCTAAATTTGGAAGATGGTGTTGCACTGGAACATTGTCACCACACTTCTTCTTAAGATAGGAAACATGAAACATTGGATGGACACTGGATCCTCCAGTTTGAAATTCTCGCTTAATTCACCTTTTATCAGCTTTCTAAAACTGAAGATAGATAAGGTCGAATATTAGTTGGAGAAGTGTTCAACAATAGATGAATTCTATTATCATGTGACCATTGAGGGGACAATTCTTTTTATTCTTTAAATAGATATCTTTTTCTTGAAGAATCTTTTCCGTGTGATGACTTGATGATAAATTGACCTTGCAACGCTTTCCTTTCAAAATTGCCTTCTGTCCCTCCAACTCAAACTTGATTAGTAATTTTGTGAAGTCCCAAGTGACTTCTCCCAAGGTACGCAACCACTCCATACCTAAAACAATCTCATAATCGTCGATAGTTAAAAGATATAAATCTACAAGTATTACTTGGCCTTGTAAGATGAGTTTGACATGAGAACACTTGTGGTCGCATGATAATATCCACCCATCAGCAAGCTTCACATCAAATCTTGTACAAGGTTGTATAGGTAAACCTAGTCACTTTGCCAACTTAGCCTTGATAAAGTTATTAGTGCTGCCAATGTCAATTAAAACAGTAATAGATTGCTTATTGAGAATCCCACCAATTTCATAGTTTGAGGATTAGCAATCTTGCCAAAGCATTTACTAATGATTTCAAAACTACATTATCGTTGTTAAACACTTCGTCTTCTGAAGTGATATTAGAAGAATCCTCACACTCTTTTGGCTCAATAATGGATTCGATGGCTAGCAATTGTCCCTTCTTACAAATGTGTCCTCTTTGTCACTTTTCATCATAATAGAAACATAGTCCTTTAGTTGCATGCTCTTTCATGTCTTGTTGAGATAATCTTTTAGTAGAGGTCAAAGAATTAGACCCTCTTGTTTTAACTAGAAATGATGTTGGGCCAGTGTCTCCTAATATTTTGTTTGAGTTTTGGGTTGATCGACGTTTCTCATCATTCAAACATTCTTCTTCCACCCGAGCAAAAGAAATAGCAGCAACCATAGAAGCAGGTCGTCGAGCTTTCACTTCACGTCAAAGACCAGTAAGAAGACCTTTAGCAAAAGTTCCCACCAATTAACGTTCACTCCACTCTTTTGCGTGATTTGGTAATCGCTCAAAACAAGTTTGATACACTAATATTGTAGTTGATTGTCGAATCTTGGACGGTTCTACATTTTCGAACTCTGGTAGCCCGAGGCGTGCCAACAACTCTATAGAAAAAGTTTCTCATGTGTTCCTCGTCTCATTTCTAAGTAATCAAACTACTGAATGGCATCTCCATCAAGACTAATTGATGCGAGTTCGACCTTTGACATTTCTGGAGTGTGGTTGTATCTGAAATATTTTTCAACTTGAAAAATCCATCCGACTGGATCATTCTCATCCCAGCATGGAAAGTCCACTTTCATGCGAGGTGATAGGTTGATGGGCATGTTCGTCTTCTCCATATTCATTGTCTCGTGAAGAGTCTCAAGTCATTTTGCTATTTATCTTATTGGTTTGTAGTTCTACCAACAGTCGGATTTGTTCTTCAAGTAAGGAGACACGATCTAACACTGATGCATTCTTCGCCTTGGATGACTTTGAGAAACCATAGAATATGCTTGTGAATCTGATATGCCAAGATTATATTTTTTATGTCAAGTTAATGGCATAAATGCTTTTAAGAGTGGTGCAGTGGCTGGCGATAGAGGATGAGGTGACATGATAGTCGCAATGAGTTGAATAACAGCGGAAGATGAAGATAACTAGATTCTTAGTCCAACTAAGAATCAATAATATCACAATTGTCTGATGAAGATCGAATAGTTTTGATACCAAATGATAGGATCCTAGTCCTACTAGAACCCAAACTTGATTACTTTGAGGGGTTCAAACCTCCAATAGACCACTTCGAGGGGGTCAAACCTCCAATAGACCACTTCGAGGGGGTCAAGCCTCCAAGATAATTGCTCCAAGCAAGTTGTCAAAGAAATAATAATTTCCATGGCATGATAATAAAGGTCCTAAGTGTTCCTATTTACAGGGTAAACCCAGTACAAGTCTTACCAAGTAGAATTAAAGAAAAGGTAACAATAATAAATATTTAGGAAATAGATAAACTAATCCTAATAAAAAAGATTCTTAATTATAATTAAAAGTAGGTTCCTAGTTAGGATAAGGATCCTATCAATACCTTTCACCTCATCCATTGCGCCGAACCCAAATAGCCCATAAGAAAGACAAAGGAGTCGACCGACGCTGTCTAAAGCGAGATGTTATTGTACAACTGTTGCTCTTATCCACCACTTCTAAAAGGCCTCCATAAATCCAACGAGTAACTGTTACTAATCCATAAACTTCCCGTCTTCGCCATGTCTCTCTACTTTTAACAACTCATTTGGCTGACTGGGGTAATTATGTTTGGTCCAGTTTGACTTGACCTTTTGGTTTTCGGATGTTCTCATTCTAGATTAATGAATAGCTCTAGGATAAGATTGATACAATGTATCTTTTAGTAATTTCAAGCCTATATGACTGCTTCTTTTAAATAATACTGCATCATCCAAGTAGATTTTCATCTAGTACAAGAATAATAGTTATCACTGTTCAGAGCAAACATTTACTACTCATCATTTGGTAAGGTAAGACTTGCATTTCTTGATCTCATGTCATCTGTATATACATAAGTACTACTTACACTGATTTTTGCAACATTGTAGTTCAATGGAAAATTTGTCTGCCTTTTTGTGCATTCTATCTTCAATGAACTTCAAACATTATATTTTATTTGTTAAGTTTTTTAATGTCACAATCTAGTTTCTGAGATAGTTTAGTTTATCTCTTGAAGTCCCGAAAATTAACTCTCTCAAAGATTACCCATTTGTTAATATTTGTTGGAATTACTAATGTCCTAAAAGTATACAGAAAATAATATGCATTAACAAAAAAATTAAAATTAGTGAGGCCTGATTGCCAATTTTTGGCCCTCGGCATAGGTTTTCGATCTTTATTTAATATGTAGAAGTTGTATATTCCTCTGTAACTTGCTAGGTGATCTCAAGCTTTAAATGGTGAGTTTTACCATCTCAAAATAAATACAATATAGCATTATTAAGCAGGAGGCTTAAGTTGTGTATCATTCTTGGGACAGATGGCGGTTCCCCACAGCAAATGATTTTGGATCGGAAATAATTCCTGCCTCTGCAAAGGAGGTTTTCATCAAGGTATCTTTAACGAGCTTGTTTTGCCTTTTAATTTTTTTCATCTCTATGTAGTTCTATCTTATGTGAACTTCGTCTGCTACATTACTGAAAAGGACAGTGACGTTCTTAAATCCCATTTCATATCCAAAGTGATTTTCTTAAGGTTACCTCTTACCATATGAATTTAACATCTTAATCGATGTGCTCTTTCTTGTTTCAGAAGTGCTTTGATGTTTTTGTGACTTTAATACTCTTGTATCTACTTTATTATTTTTTCAGTACAACTCCAACCCTTCACTTTTTTATTATTTGATCAACTTGTAAACTAAACAACTAATGGCCCAAAATTGCATATGTTGTGATGTAGAATAATGATAATTACGGGCTTATGCTCTTCACCACGTGGTTTTTAGTACTGTGGATTTTAGCCCATTAGTTTAATTTAGACTTTTTTACTGATCACCCTTCAAGTTATGATTATATGGAAGTTTAGAACTTTATATAAACCTCACAAAGTTATAATAGGAACATGTTTGGATGAATAAAAATTCTGAGTTAGTTTATTTATGGATAATTTAATTAAATTTGAATGTTTAATATAGTTTAAGGTTAGGAATAGTTTATCTTAGTGTCAATTGGTATTAGAACAAATTAACCCGTTGATTCATCAAAGGGTTGTGATCCTGGCCTCTATCTGTGATCCTGCGCTCTATCTACAAACTCTAATTTCACCATCAGCCACTGCTCTGTTACAGTAGATGACTACATTGTCATGCTATAGTAATTTTGGTGTGATTTCTGCCAATTCAACTTGTGTTCCCTGCTGACTGCTTATGCTGCCAATCACATCATGCTGTAATTTTGATTTTCTGAAAATAGTGTTTCTGCATGATGATAAAAGGAAATAATAGGTGTACTGAAAGTCGATCTTAATAGTCTCACTGGTCTATGCTTCTTACAGATATTATCTTAATTTTAGTCATTTATCATGTTTCCCCTAGGTGTAACATCCCCATTATTTACTAGTTTTTATTATAGCATTATGTAACAAATAAATACTCTTTCAACCTCAGTACACCTCATTTTACTGGTATCTCTTTACTGTTCTTGCAACTTAATGTACCATATGGCATCATTGACAGGCACATCTTTTCAACGACTACTGGGAAGACATTGGAACAATAAAATCTTTCTTTGAAGCTAACCTTGCCCTCACAGCTCATGTAAGTAGTTTCATGAAACACCTAAGGGAAACATGAAATGCCTGCATTGGCCACTGTTATCCAAGTACTCACTCTAAATTATCCTTCAGCGATAAAATTTAATATTCTAGGATAGGTTTCTTTCTGATGAATCTTCCTTTGCATGCTAATAGTTGACACTTTTTACTTTTTTTGCTGTTATAATTCAATATCAATTTTCTTTTCAAGGCCCTTCACTATTATTTAGGAAAATACTCTTTTTTTTATATTTATAACCCTTTAAGAAAGTGCCTGAAGATTTTGAAACCTACTCATAAACTTTGCTTCCTTGAAGAGACAATTGTCTATGCTTAATCTTGAGCCTAATTTCTACAAACTGATGAATACTTTGTCATTTTTACTGGTTTGCTACAGTGAAAATCATGATGTTTCACAAACAAATAGATACTTCTTTCTACATCTGTAAGTAATAGTTATAAATTTTCAGGCAACTCATGTCGGCTGACCTATGTGTCTGTTGACATAGTAATAATTAATCATGTCATGTTGCAGACTACATCAATTTACGGAATGGCATTCATAATTAGTCAGTTGATCTACATTCTGCCTTAGTGATTCCTACATCATATAATTAGTTAATCTTTTATATGAATCGCTAATGATCAAAATTGATGAAGTATCCACACCTGCATGTTACCTTTTCCGATCAGAGTTTTCGTACAATAAGCTGCATTGGTATAACTAGCAGCTTGGGGACTGTATCACGTAGTAAGACTTTTTTTCACCAAGAAAAACATGGCTAGTTCTCATTATCAAATAATTATCTCTACCTTGTTACTATAAAATATGCAACTGAAATCATGAGTATCCATATTGAACAATAGTAAAATCAATGTGAAAACAAGATCAACTTATTATCCTCAGATCTGACGGCACGAGATCGATAAAAGTTGCAGATCTCATTCTTTATAAATCTTATTAGTGGTTCTCAAGGACGATATCTTTCAAGGGTCCACTAGATACAAGTCAACGGTGAAAACTAATTTTACTTTCGAAAAATAGTGGTTCATGTAAGAACTATATACTCAGATATAATTGAGAAAGTGAATACTAGGTTGCACTCCCCTTAAGGTCAATATATATCTCAAGATTCTCAACAATGTAGTCTATGACAACTCAGAGTTATCACTGTAAAGAACATACATTTCTCAGAACTTATATTAAGCATTAATAGAGCGTGAATATAATTAACCATTGATATGTGATGTAGAACAAAGAAGGTTATGGGCCTTCTGCCCGTTACTCATGTCTTTAATTATGGGCCTTTAGCATGAGCCCTTTAATTTACGCTTTTTTATTAGTTTACTTTCATTTAATCAGTGTTCCTTTTATTAGGTTTCCATATTATGATATATGGGGTGTTTTGGAACTCTAGATAAACCCTACATGATTGTATTAGAACTAACGCTTTGATCATGAATGAAAAGTATTATTATCTAATTATTTTCTTAAGTGGATAACTTAGTTTAGGATTTAAAAGTAGATTAACTTAGTAGATCTTCATCAATATGCTTAATGAATGTTCATGTGTTACCTCAATTTGAACAGATTATAATCATTTCATTCTTAATAACATTTGCAGACCTTTATCTTTATCCACATAATATGCAACTTATAGGTTCCTTGGTACTAATGCTCAACTATGCAGCCACCAAGCTTCAGTTTTTATGATGCAAGAAAACCTATTTACACATCACGAAGAAACTTACCTCCAACAAAAGTTGACAACAGCAAGGTTAGTCTCTTGATGCTGATTTCTCAGGTGATGATTTATTCAAATTTTCTAAATCAAGCCTCTTCATAGTTATAGATGTCTCAGGGTTCTTATTAATGTAATCACCAGTTTCTTGTGCTGCTAAAATCATTTGAATACCGATGTCAATCAGTATATCTCTAAATATTTGGAGTATGTGTAAATTATTAGTTAATGCCTACTTTTAGTTGTAGGATGGTGACAAGAAAATTCAATACTTTTAATAGTTTATCCAAATATGAAATTAATAAATAAGTGAAAGTTTGGGCTGAATTTGAATTCTCTTATGTTTTACCTCATTTGATTGAAACTTCTCCATTCTTCAAAACCATAGATAGATAAATCTAGGATGAAAATCAGGAAAGAGGGTGTAAAATTATATTAATAAATTAAATAAATAATAATGATAAACAACTGCCAACAAGTCATTAGTTCAAGTGACAAGTTTCTTGAATCCTTGTAAAAAAACAATCATGTGATTAAATCCTGAGAAGTGCATTTGTCGGGAGAAGGTAAAAACTTAATACTCCAACATTCAAAATGGATTAGTCAGGATCTATTAGACTTTTGGACATCAGGATTTCCATTAAAAAGTAATTGTAATGAAATTAGATGTTAGTTCATTTAATAAGTATAGGTTCTTCAAGGGGGTGAGGAGGAAGTCTGTATTTAATCTTAAAAATATATAAAATTAAGACAAATAAAGAATTGGGGAAGGCAGGTACCACCTTCCCACCCACTTAACTTATAGTTGAGCCCTTCTCTGTTCATCATACAGCTTCTCATGTTGATTATCTTCCATAACTTGTAACCTTGTTCATTCTGTCAATGTGTATGTTTTAATAAATTCTTGATAAAATTATTGGCTACACAGCCACTTATTATGATCTTTGTAATTAGATTCTACTGTTACCTTTACCATTTGTGATTCAGATAGTCGATTCAATTGTTTCCCATGGGAGCTTCTTGAACAACTGTTTCATAGAGCATAGTGTTGTCGGAATCCGATCCCGAATAAATAGTAATGTGCACTTGAAGGTCAGTTCCTTTTTCAGTTTCCATTTTTACTCTAGCCTGAATATTTTAGTAAAATTTTCCTTTTGGTTATGTATATCATGCAGGACACTGTTATGCTGGGTGCTGACTACTATGAAACTGATGTTGAAATAGTCTCCGTTTTGGCTGAAGGTAGGGTGCCTATTGGAATAGGAGAGAACACATCAATAAGGTAATGTTTTCTCTTTTTATGTCATTATTTACTTGCTTCTACTGCCGACATACCTTTTCAGTTTGTTTTATGTACTTCAGAAATTTTATTCACTACCTTGCAGGAATTGCATAATTGACAAGAATGCAAGGATTGGCAAGAATGTTACGATATCAAACTCAGATGTACGGTCTCCTCTACCCAATGATATACAACTGCATTAGAGTACTTTTAATTGCATAATCTTCAACAGAAAAATAAGTGAAGTCCATCAATAAATGACATCCTATTTAGTCATTTAAAACATAACCTTTCAGACAAAAAAATAGCTTGGGAGAATATTGACATTCCAATACCTAACTTTTCATCATCTCTCAAGTTGCCTTGAGAGTTATTAAGTTCGAGAGTTTAAGTAGATTCGTTTTTCTTCCTGTGAACTCTTAGAAAATTGTGCACTTGTCTAAGATCCATGAATATAAAAATTAATCTGACATAAGTAAGAAGTAATAAAAATAAGAACTATTACTTATAAGTACTAAGCAACTAACAACATTGCAGTTTATTAGGTTAGAAAAATGAAAAAAAGATAAAAATGCACTAAAGTTTGTTGCAATAGTTTCACCTCATAATATATTCTATGTGAACTTCACTCCTAATTACTAATAACTTAGTTAAACAAAATATTTAATATTTATAATATTTTTTATCATGCAAAATGAAGAGTCGTACGTACTTGTAGAGAATCATAAAACTCATATAAAATCATGTCTATGAGATTCTATAAGAGTTTACACAATTTTTAAAATCTAGTCCTGTGTCGAATATAAGAGTTTAAGTCATATAAGAGTCTATAACAATTTGACTCATTTTGCTTAACTAAACTTTTAAATTCTTACGAGTTTAAGAATTTACTCTAGAGTAAAACAACACGACTTGAAATTTTTGGGTATAGCAGAATCTCTAGTTCTAGCTGTGATATCAGCGGCATTCTGTGAAATATCTAAACAAATAGAAATGGAGCTATTTGATACATTTTATTACCTTTTATAGGATACCTAAATGATTGGAAATATGCCTCTTTTTTTATTTTTCACCATGAAATTATATTTCTCTTTGTCAAAAGTTGTTGTGCACAAATATTGAAAGTCCTATTTTATTGAACTTTGTTGATTCCCACCATCTTACAATAGTTTCTCATGCTGAAAGAATAAATAATTGTACTCAATCACTGTGAAGCTGAAATTGTACTCAATCACTGTGAAGCTGAAACATCCTTTCTCTGTAACAAAAATCTTGATTCCTTCTTCTTCATCGATATCTATGACTCTTGCCATTATCATAACCATGTTTAGTTTAAAAATCAATTTGGAAGCAAATTTAAGATCAATGTCCCTATATATATATATATATAAATATATATATATATATATATATATATGAGAAAACCAAACTAGCTATATTGCTTATCTACTCTTTTCTTAATATAAATTCCATATGTGCTATGGACAACAATCATTCTAGATGTTTAATGCTCTTTTGTTTTTATTGTTAAGAGCATGAACATAAAAATGAGTATCTGTTTAATTGTTTAAAGTTCATTTGATTATGTAGTTAGCTCGTATAATTTAAAATGGCAGCAGAGAAGATCAAGAAGTTCATAATTCAAATCTTTAATAGTCGGTATAAAAAATTGTCTTTTTAGTTCACGTGATGGGCTAGGCAAGCCTACACATGAAGGATATCAATATGGTGAGTACCATCTCATCTAACATATCTTCCTTTTCTCATGTTGAAAAATTCCACAAGTACCCTGATATTCCTGACAACATGATCTAATAATACTGTAACACAAGCTGAATTTTAGCAATGTTTTTCCCTATGAAGAACAATTACTGTTCTGAGGTTCAGCAATGGCTCCTTGGATTTGAAAGTTCATCCCTGCCATTTAATAATTGAACGCCTTAGTTATGTGTGTTTAAGCATGTTTTATATCACTATGAGGTCAACAACATATTTTTCTCACCGAAATAAATAAAATCTCTATTGCATTAGTTTAGATCACCTTAATTATGTGCACTTAAGTTTGTTTTATATCGCTTTCTCATACTTGTGTTGTCATTTTCATTGATTTTCTAGAAATGTTTGATGCATATGTAATGTGTCTTGCACTTGATACAGGGGGTACAGGAAGCAGATAGGTCCTCTGAAGGTTTCTATATACGATCTGGCATAACCATCATACTAAAGAACTCAATCATCGCAGATGGAACTGTTATATGAGGTTTCTTTTTTTTTTGTCATAAGAAGAGCAATGTGTAAATTACAATCAAGTCGGATCTATTGCATTAATTAAAAAAAACATTTTGTAAGCTTTCATGTTTTAGGAAATAAAGGAATTGGTATTTCATAATATGGTATTTAGGCATACCTTGCAGCAGAAGAATAGAATCGTCATAGGTTTTTCTACATTGTTTTTGTATCGTTATCGGGACTCCAATCACAGAAGGAAAGTAGCCACAATATTCAAAATCCAAGTACTCGGACTACGTTAGAATCTTCTCGGCAGTTTGGTGTCATCATCGGACATTGGCACACTCTACAAGAGAGACGGACTTCCTTTATAGAAGTCACATATGCGTAGTTACAAAATTGCACACTTTAGTAGTTATGTGTGGTTTCTTAACCGCACATTAGTGCATGGTATTCATGCACGCATGAGTGCTTTATGCACTCATGCATTACCCAGTGATTGGGCCATGCAATTTGCTCCTTCCATGAGACATATGTCCAGCAATCTCCCACTCTCCCTTATGGGCCATTATCCATATTTAATTCCAACAAGTGTCTGTTATGGTAAATGTTCATGCGACCCACGACTACATCCACAACAAGATGACTATGACATAATAGGAATAAATAGTTACTCAACCACATGAGAGCCTAATGATGACATGTTAGAGATCCATAATTGCTCAATCCACTTGAGAGCCAATTAATACTACAACATGTTAAAGATACATAGATTCTCAATCAACATTCGAGTCAATGCTATAACTTGTAAATGCTACATATAGTTGCTCAAACATTATGTGAGTCAATACTATGTTTTGTTAAGAAATGCATAGTCACTCAAACAGTTATGTAACTCGCTATGCCCTATATTCACCTTACTTGCATACTCCAGACAACTCATGTATGACTTCGTGCGTGACACTTTATATTTGTATGCAAATATATATTTGACTAATTGCATACAAAATTTCATGTAGCACCATGGAACCTTCTCTCGCCCTCCTATTTTTTTTAGTTATGAGCTAGTTACTTTTCTATATGTGACTTGACGAGCTACTTTTACTTTTTTTTATCTTTGAGTACCTTGCTAAAGTGGCAACACTAACCCATTACTTTGAAACATAGTCAAGAGTTTAAGGGCAATCTCCAGACTTATTTAGTTCTTAAATATTCACACCTTGACAAAGGCTATAAACTATGCGTCACATCTTAGGGTCGACTTTAGCATACATGGTATTATAATCAAGTATTGTGGTGGAGTGAGCATATCTTTAAGCCCATAACACATCATAGACTTGAATCCAAATGCCTGACCTGAGTTCTCCACTAGTCGCCTAAAAGTTGGTGCCATGAGGTCTCACATCTGGCTTCTCTTATCAGGCGACACTGAGTTATGAACTCGTGTCTATCTCACCCAAACATATCAGGGCGATCTTAGATCATATTTTTTTTAGATCTAAATCATTTCACCCTTGCTCGCTATACCCTAAGAGTCGGAGGCGATTATCTGTATGACATAATAATCTCATCCTAATTGATATATTTTACATGCATTATTAATCAATTAACTAACTCTAGAATAAAATGTACATAATTTTATTCATCCTAAGAAAGTTTAGAATACATTAAAATTCACTGCCTATGTCATATGAATTTACATATAAATACGTCTATCGAACATGACTTGGTAAATAAAGCAATAAGCATCTTATGCTTATATGTACTCACCAACGTACTTTCTTCACATTGTCATGTCATCGTAGACATAATTCCCTTAAAATGTTTCATCCTTCTATTAAGAAATAAAATAATATACATATATATATATATATATATATATATATATATACACACGATAAAGGACACATTGTCAATACATGGACAACAAGAGTTGAAGGAATTTTCTATATCAGAGAGCCTCATGCATCATTACTTAGTGTAACACAAACTCAATTTTCTTAGCTGACTTACTTCGCATAGTTGCGCTTAAACTAACAATGTTATTCTATAACGTGAAGACATATTTGGAGATGGATTTTTACTTATTAATATCACCATCGTAACTGGTGTTTGTTAAGTAGTTCAAAATTTATCTCCAATATAATGTAAAACAAGAATCAATAATGATCATAAGGTGTCACATTATTCTCTTCATCGACTTTCAATATGGATGCCTTGTGTTAGTCTCAAAATATTTTTATTTGACCTATGACCCAAAAATAAACATTAGACTTGATGCTCAACATATTGTGCACATCTAGTTTCTGACCATGTTTACAAAAAGAATCATTTTCTTTTGTTTCTTTTAGAGTTATGGAATATCATGAGATAAAAGTTGTCTTTTCAATAAAGATAATGCTAGATATACAATTATTCATGAAACGTTCAATTGTTTTGACCAATTCTTATGTAAAGTTTTCACATCTGATATGAAAAAATTGTATCATCTTTATACTTTATCTCTTATCTATCCATAATAATTTTGGAAAGCACTTATGTTCTCATTCATCTTTCGGCAAAGCGGAAGATTTAACAAGTCCCTGACTTGATTTCCCTATTTAGACTATAAGTCTTATTTACATCATTTTTTGTATTCATTTTCATGTAGTCATGAAACTTAGTGATTCAATGAAAATAATCACACAATTAGTTGGTGATGAATTACTCCCACTCATATTGAGTTGTGGGAAAAAAATATGGATGTTTTCACAAACCGATCCCCATACACGCCAACTAAGAATTTTCAACTTCTCATATGAAGATGTTGATCAACCTTACCCAGCCTAGAAATGTTTATGAACATCACTTCTCTACTTGATACTTCAGTAACTCTTACTTATTAGAAGTCCAGGTTGTACAAACGGTGATAACACTCTAAAAAAAATTGGAGATGTACTAGCGCCAAAATACTTCAAAAATGTTTCAAGTATATTTTTTGGTTTCATCATAATCGCAACAATTATTATTGTGAAACATAGTATTGTAGTTTGCTGACTATACTTTTTCATCACTAAACTCTTTGAATGAGTCAAATGATTCATGATCATAAACTGTTCAACAAGATTGATTCAATCCAAGTTCATATAATTCATAGATTGAACTTAGATAAATCATATGTATGATTTTATACCGCACAACGTATGTGATGAAAAAAATTCATCTAGTGTATGAGACATTCATTAAAACACAAATGGTTGATCTTAATTTTCATTCAAAAAATTTTTTCGTTCTTTCTTGTTAGTTAGACATTTTCAACAATAAGCAAAAATAATTGTAGCAAGAAAATACGTTTATATTTCTCTAACTAATCTAGTTTTATATTGCCTCAAAATGTCATAAACTAACATGTCAAAGATTTGACAATTTACATTTATGTCATAGATAACATATATAAGTAACTTGCAAACCATATAGTTATCAAGACTTAGAAAATCATTTTTTTAGAAAAGTATGACATAAGGAACTCATAAAAGTTAATACATAGTCCAACCATCCAAATTGAACATAGACATCATATACAATTCATCTGAAATGACATTGAAATACAAAAAAAAGATCTAGCTATTGTAAAAAAAAGTAATTTGCAAGTAATGATACTTTTAGCTTTCACTCGTCGTTGGGCTTCATTGGGCGAAATTCTATAAAGAACTCGCTGATGCAGCATGATCAATTGTTCCAGAACTTGCAATCCATAAAAGATGAGTTCCAAAAATTAAAAATATGAATTCAATCAAAAGCAAGAAATATATACAATCATTGTATACATTATTTTTGTCTCAGTGCAATCACGAGCGAAATGATTGTGTTTGTCCACATGTGTAGCACTTTGCTTTTCCTTTTCAAATTTTGCCACCATGTTTCCCACATTGATGAGTGACTTGCGCTCTTGTTAATGTCAACATCCATCTTGGTGGATTTTACCCCTTTGTGCGAACTTGTAATACTATCCTTTTTCTTATTCATGTGTGAACTAAATTTCATAAAAATGTCAGCTTCATTCAAATGTATTGATTTTGTCATTAAGCATCAAAATCTCACGCACATATTTAATATATGTTGGAAGCGAGTAGCACAAAATCATTATCGCTTGGTCATCACTAAAATAATGAATCAAGATTTTCTAGCTTAGTCTTCATTTTTGTCATCACACATAAGTGTTGCTACATAGTATGTGTCAGAGACACTTGATATGAATAAAATTGATGTAAAAGACATCTTTTCTTAAAGAATGTCATTGTCTTATTATTAAGTCTATCATGGTAGTGATTATGCTTCTTCAAGGTCATCATATATCGTGTATTACCTTTCAACATGTTTCCCTTATCTTGGTCAACATTCGAAAGCTTTAGTTTTGGTGTCATACTCTAGGGTCAAAAAATACATACAAGGTAAATGAAATTATTTTGCATGTCTTCTAGTTGCATATATTCATAAATAATAATATAATAATATTTTTAAGGCAATGACATCAAGATTCGCGATGCTCCCACTCATCTCCCACTATCACAAAGAATATTATAATTCATTAAAAATAATATGTTGCGCCAGGGCACTATACTAATAATTTTGAAAAATAAATATCCAAAATTACTTAAATCATATGATGTGACAACATATATCACCGTTACATTAACATGGCATAATTTTAGAGACTACATTAATAGTGCACCATGTACGTTCACAAAGAAAGAGGATACTAAGTATTTCACTTACAATCTCTTTAAAAAACTTGTCTAGACATGCACATATCATGCACCACTCAATAAAAATAGTTATTGTGACAATCATATGTTTAAGTGCCTTAGTTCTATGTGGGTTACTTATGCTTCACTATTGATTTCAAACTTATACAAATGCATAATTATTTTATCTGAAGTTTCATGAAACATATAACATTGACTAATTCACAAATATTTATGCATACAAAAACATTCATGGCATAAATTGCAACATATGAATGTATTAGGCACACAAAAAATAATCACATTCATTTGCATATAAATAAATATTATTTATCACATCATCTGTATTAACATAAGCATGATATAAACATATCAATAATCATATTTTTCATTTACATTAAATGAAAATTATTGGCATGTGTGTTGCATAATTCAAAATTTGTCACATAATTCCAACTATGCACAAAATAAATAATTTATAAAATCATCACATACTATGTTAGTCAATTTAATCGCATAAACTTTGTACATATCACAAAAATATGCAAGTCAAGTCATGTGAAAATTTGATTATCACATGAAAACATTATTTGTAACGTAATATTTGTATGCACATATTTCTTGTCGCAAAGAAAATAACATGATTACAAAGTCAATAAAATATCATGAACCAAAAAATGTTCATAATTATCTAATTTCACATGAAAATTTTAACTAGATATGACAAACATTAAATTCATATGAATTCACAATCACATATTTATGCCTAACATGTAATTTCATATATGCATATCTTCTTCTCATAAAAAAAATAAAAACCATATAGACTATTTTTTTCATTATTGACAAATAATATGCATATTCCAAAATTTCACACTAATTTACATAAGTGTTACATTTAAATACACTTTAAGTAAATATCACTTGATTGTGTGCATGAATGCCATATATCATATGGAAATTTAATTTAAGTGTGACAATACTACACTTAATATCATATAATCTTTTATGCGTATGAATTTCAACCTTAATTCATGATTACATATTCTGTATGTATGAAAAATAACATGACGTTTTTCATGTAATATACTAAATATGCATAACTTCACCAATATGCATAGTCATATGTCATACAGCTTTCAGAAAATATTTTTAAATTTTTTTATAAGGAACATTACATGATGCCATTAATAAATTTTAATTTTATATTCCATAAAAATGCATAATAAATCATAATATGCATAACTTTATATGACATTTTAACTAAGCACATTATACTCATACTTAGAACATAATTGACATGATAATATACATAAATATCAAATATTATCAATATCACATGATAATATGGCATAACGTGAAAGATCATATAAACATATGAATTAAATGGCATGTGATTTTCAAGAAAATTATTTAGAATTTTCTAACGTGATAATGTGCATTAAATAGAAAGCAATGTAATTCCACATAATACGAATATCATGATACAAATAAAAAGTGCATAATAAAATAAAATGCATAAATATATGTCAAGCATTAATCACATGGTATCCAGAAAAAAAATTAAATTTTCTGAGTAAAAAAAGAAAATACAAGTGCTAATTTATCTATTATTTTCCCAAGTTTTCTATATTCTATTTTTATAAAAAAAAATATGCTATGGACTTGAGCCGCCAAGTTCTCCAGCATTTGCACAATCCTAGGCTCACTCACTGACACTGTATGGTCCGCACGCTCATTAGTTCCCAAGGTTGTTGCTTAGGCCCGCACCCAGCAGTGCGTTGCCTACATCCGTTGAATGGTGCACCCTTTCTGACTCGTATCAACAGGTCCACATGAGCGTCCATTCAAAACTGCATGTATCATGAAACGTACATTCATGATATTAGCCTCACATGCACACGTCAACAGTAAAAGAAAAACAAACATCAGGATTTTTTTGTACTCCGATGCTATTTTTTCTTTATTTTAAATCCATCAACAACATTACGTGATGGTTGTATGGCTAATCATGAATGCATGGGCTTCCGGTTAGTTGCTCTCAAATATCACATGATAGAGACGGTATGATCTTCTTTTTTTATTTTATATTTAATCAAAAAATGATCAACATAACAAAAATATAATACATAAGTAATTTTTTAACTAAAACTCTTTCAATGAGTTTAATTAAATAAAAATGCTATGTCATCAATAAAGACATAATTGATAATAGTTTTTTAATTTGATAGAAATTAAAATGACTCAAGACTAGACTTTTATCATGTGCAAGCCATTAGATCATGAATATTTACATCACTAGTATCATCATCTATCAATTGTCCTCATTGCCTGTAAGATCAAATGTATAAAAGACAATCCTCTCATAAACGATGAAGCTCAATATATAACAATAATAATTAATAGAAAAAATATGCAGATAAAATAAGAAGATATAAATAAAATTTAATGAGGTGTTCCCTTTTTAATTAGGGAACCTATGTACCCTATATTCTGCATCCTTGGATCTATCATCAACGATCAGAAAAGAAGTGCCCAAAATCCAACTAAAAGTGAGGCGGTTCATCTAAAAAATATTAAACAGGGCGGTTCACTTGAAATCTAAATATAAAACAGGGATTTTTCTCTCTCATCGTCAAAATAGGGCACGAAAGAAAGGGGATTTTTCTCCTCATCGCTCTGCCTTCCTTGCCGCGTCCTTCCTCATGCGTTGCCGGCGCTGCTACCCTTACCTTGCTGCCCCGCTGCCGCTGCTCTGCCTTGCTGTCGTGCCGTTTCCGTGCAACCTTGCTGATGCGCCCCGCTGCCGTGCTGCCGTGCCCACTGTCGTGCTGCCGCTGCCCTGCTGCCTTGCTGCCACACCCCGCTGCCGCTGCCCTGCTGCATTGCTGTCGTCCCGCTGCGTTGCTGCCATAGCGCTGCCCTGCTACCACGCCGACGCCCCGCTATCTTGTTGTGGCGCCGTCGCCCCGCTGTCTTGCTGCCGCGCCACCCCGCTGCCGCACCGCCGCCTCGCTGCCTTTCTGCCACGCCTCTATGCTGTTGCCTTGCACATTGTCCCGCTACCTTGTAGTTTCATTGCCTTTGCAGAATCCTTGTAGAATACCTGAAATAAATGTCAACAACAACAGAAGGCTCTAGCAACATGGATGAGGCATTGCGATTAATGCAAGTGTTAAAGTTGTATGCTGATGCAAATGTATGATCTTTTCTACGAGACATGTTAATTCAGTTTACCAGATACATACTGTAATGAGAATCAAATTTGATTTAGTATTTTTAGCTTCTTGATTTTAAATGAATTTAAGAGCTATATATGTAACCAGTATCCTGATAATGAATGCTTAAAGATGCGGTGAACATATTCTTGTGCGGGTGATGTATACTCTCGCGGTTGGCAGCACATCCTTTTGTGATATATATCCTCTTGTTCAATGGTTTCGTGTGATTGTATCGAACCTATTCTTCTGCTGGCGATGTATACGCTCAGAGTGCTTCCTTGCTCCTTTTTATAGGAAAAAAAATCATTTTTTTGGATCTTGTGGTGAACTTTTTCATAATGAAAATAAAGAATATAACTTTTTCAGTGTCGTGGTGATGAGTTATGTGAGAACCAAACAAAAGATAAATACACTTAGATTCACTGAGTTATGTGAGCATCAAACAAAAGATAAATGCTCTGCACCTTTTGTTTTTTTAACCACTCTCTTCTGATTTCCACACCTTTTTATACCTCTAACTTTTCTCTCGTTTGCTATCACTTGTGCACATAAAACATATGGTCAATCAACATAGATATTACAATGTTTGGTCATTCTGCAAACTTTATTTAAATCATTGGAATGCTCATTGCACTTGTTTAATATCCTCGTCACAAACAATCGTAAAATGACTTGAAAATTGAAATAGAAGTATAACTCCATTGTCCAACAACCACTATCAAAACAAATATTTACATGGTTTTTTGCAACTTGTTAACATCCAATATGCAAATCGAAAAAAAAATCAAACTGTAAAAACACAACTAGAACATAATCAGATCGGCGACGGCAAGGCAGCACGGCATGGCTGCCTCAGCGGCAGCAAGGGGCGGTGCAAGGGGCGGCACACAACAACAAGCATACACTGGCACATTGAGCAAGGCAGTCAAGGCAGCAGGACGGCGGCACAACAACGCAGCGTGGCAGCAAGGCAGCGGGTTTGCGGCGTTGCAGCGAGGTAGTGGGGCAGCGAAAGCATGGCCTGGTGGAACGTGGCAGCAAGGCAGCACGACAGCGAGGGGCGGCAACAGGGCAGAGCGGTGGCAGCGGGGCGGCACGGCAGCAAGGCAACAAGGTGGCGGCACGACAGCAAGGCAGCGGTGCAGCGGCAGCAGGCCAACGGGGCAGCGGTGCAGAAGTAAGGCAATGAGTTTTCTACGCTGCAGTAAGGCAGCGGGGCAGCGGCACGGGGAGGGTAGCAGCACGGCAGCATGGCGAGGGCAGCAGCGCGGCAGCACGACGAGGGAAGCAGCGCGGCAGCACGACGAAGAAGGACGTGACGAGACAAGGCAGCAACACAGCGATCAACGAGCAGGGAGACGATGCTGGCGAGGAAGGCAGCAATGAACAAAAAAATCCCCTTTCGTATGTGCCCTATTTTGAGAATGAGAGAAAAAAAATCCCTCTTTTTAGGTTTAATTTTGAAGTGAACCGTTCGATTTATTTATTTTCAACTGAACCATCCGGCTTTTAGTTTGGTTTTGAGCGCCTCTTTTGTGATCGTTGATAATAGATCCAACCATGGAGATTATAGGGTACATGGTGTTCTCTAATTGAATAGGGAACACCCCCGTTAAATCCATATAAGTAATATGTTATGATAATCAATATAGTTATTTTTTCCTCTTGTTTCGGTGACTGTTATTTAGAAATGATCAAAACATCAATTGCACCATATGATGCACAATAGTTTCAGGATTCATTATGTTCATGATCATTAGTTCTTTACTTTAGATTTTTTTCCCAGTATAATAAGTGGCTAAATATCTGATACACCACATTCATGATGTACATTATCCAATATGCTCAAGTTCAGTTTTAACTTAGGACCTCATTAATCTTTCTAATTATCTTTTCCTAAGTTGGCCAAACATTACAATTAGTAGGTGAACTTTACCAATGGATTTAGGTGTCCCGTCGCAGGCACAACTAGATAGGACATGAAGTAGTTGATAATTTTAGTAATCAATTGGGACAAGTCCCGCAATCGGGGTAAACCTCGTAGTCAGGATACATCCTACTGTCGAGATAAATCTCGTAGTCGACGAGGCCCTCCTCTTCACACGATAGTTCAATCATAATACATTAACAAATTTTAATACTCGTATCAGTTTAACATAACACTAACTTTTAGGTTATCTTTTGGAGATCCTAAGGTATTACAATATACTTGAGAAACCAATCATAAGGTGTTAACAATAATTACAATACAACTCACTTGATTTCATTATTTTTTATCAGGGTAGAACACAACCCATCTTGGATGTTGACACGGTTAGTGTCCATGTTTTATTAAGCAAGTCATGATCCATTACAGGTCGGCAACAAGATCTGAGTCAGATTAACGACCCATTTTGCACACGATTTGTCACGCCCCAAACCCGACGCCCGGAGCGCGACAAGGGATGTTTCGTCCTTTCACTAATTCAAATTCAAACTCAAGATACAACGCTTAGAAATAATTCTAACAACTCAAATATAAAAACTAACGACTCAAAAATAAAACTAACTCTTGGATTACCTTTGCTAAATATTCGTCTTTGCGTCATGTACAAATATAGAATGGGCCAAGCCCAAATCATATAACTCAACAAAATAGAAAATGGAGAAAATAAAGGGCCAGATGCCCCCAACTAGGAGTCACACCACTCCAAATCATAATAACATAAAAATGAACACGAAGGTCTAAGGTATAGACTACGTCTATGAGCATGACAAGAGTAGGAAAGAAAGATAGGTCTAATCCTCTCTAAATCTATCATATGCACACAACCTAATTATTTCCCTTTTAATGTGCCCGGTGAGCATGCAAAGCAATCATATCAATCTCCGAGGAGTACCCCCTCATCACCCACAAAAAAAAGATATATAACAATAGAGGGGTGAGCATAAAGAGCTCAATGAGGAATAAGATTTCACAAACTATGAAAA
>LTAE01002440.1:28039-43998 GCA_001647135.1 Pontederia paniculata | reverse complement strand
TGTGAGGTTAATGGGGGTGCATAGCAATTTGCTATGCACCCCGCGCGGTGTGTGATCTGGCTACAATAGGTCAAATCATTGAAAAAAATTTAGTCATTATTTTTTTAAATCAATGGACCAAATCATGCACATCACGAACATATATATATATATATATATATATATGTATGTATGTATGTATGTATGTATGTATGTATGTATGTATGTAATGAAGCTAAGACAACCACAACATGATAAAAAGACTATATAATTAATCTCTTAAAAAATTGAGTGATTAGTCTCCTGTTATCTCCAATACGAATTACTATGACTTCAAAAAATTATTGATATAGCAAATAAATAAGTAAAAATAAAAGTAAGGTTTTTATTTTTAATAACTACTTATTTGATATGTTTATAATCCTTTTAAATTGGAGCAGTTGGCTTAAGTATCAGCTAATTTGGCTACCACACAAAAAATAAATTGAAAAAAAATGAAGCTGCGACATCAACAAAAGTATATTATACTATATAAAATGGACCAATTATGAATGAAGTGTATAATTGGGGATCAATTAGTTAAAAATTAAAGTTAAGGTACTAATTTGGGATCACAAATAAAGTTCTGGTACTAGTTTTGAAAATTATTCTAATATTGTTTGAAAAATGGATCCATTTTGGCATTAATCTTTTGATGATTCGTATAGATTATATAGTACCTGATACCATAATGGTATAAATTTCATAATAGTATCATAATAGTATATATTATATAGACTTATACTTATATGTTAATAGTATTATATTAAAAGATTATCATTATATTATAATATATAACATATTGTAGTTGTATAATATAATTACTTATAATGTATGTTAAGTTGCCAAAATATTAACTATACAATAAATAAAAAATAAAAAAAGAATGACGATGGTCCGACCTCCAAAATTTCTATAATATATAATATATATAATACTAGTATATATTATATAGACTTATACTTATATAGTTATATGTTAATAGTATTATATTAATAGATTATTACCATATTATAATTATATAATTTATCATAGTGGTATAATATTATTGCACTTATAAGTTTTGTTAAATTGTTTAAATACTAATTATATAACAAATGAAAATAGAAAAAAAAATTAAGAATGATGGTGATTCGACCGAGCACGACACGATCCGACGAGCACAACATGGCCCGACGAGCACGACTCATTCCGTGCCGTCAAGTAGGAACTTTTGGTACGACATAATACGACATTATAGCAGCATGACACAAGCACAAACACAAGTCGACTAGCACGAGCACACACAAAAGTCTCACGACACAAGCATGGACACAAGTTGACTAGCACGAGCATGCACGAAAGTCTATCTCTACTCATGTGACAAATCGTGTCTCCGTTTTAAGAGTGGTGCTACAATCTTTTGAAAAACCTCTACCTCACAATGACATGTCTTGTAATTTAATGAATCTTTTAGGGCAATTTCATTATGTGAGTATTAGGAGGATTATTAGGCAAAAGAGGACGTAGATTTATTCCCATTTTAAATACAATCCTATTTTTTCTAGAAAAAATAAAATAACATTAAAGGGTGAGCCAAAAGCTTCGAGTTGACCCAAATAGTCCCCTCCCAATCAGTCCCTCCTCTTCGGTCTTCACCTCTCCGGGGAGAGGCTTTGGGCATGGGTCATTCACATAATTAAACTTTGAGATTATCGAATTGTTAGAGAATGGTACCTCACCTTTGAGGATGAGAGCAGTGTATTGGATCCCGCACTTGTTGTTTAGGTTACTTGTCTACATACGTATTACTGGAAATTTTGTCATTTGTCAGTAACTTTTGCTGTGAGAGAATGAAGGAGAAAATGCTCCGATGCTTGTGAAATTATGTTTGGCTGATGACACAAGTTGTCAATATTTTCTTTTTGAATGCTTGTCAGCAGCAAATCACAGCGTGCGTCAGTTTCACTATGTTATTATTTTCCAGGTGAGGTCGCAATGAACCTCTGTCCAAGATCAGAAGTCAAGCTTGTTTTCAAAGGTCGCCTGAGAGAGGTGAAGCGGAGGGGGCAATCTTTGACAAGAAGAGTGTGATTAAATCTTTATTATTTTTAGAAAAATATGATTCCATTCAAAATGAATGAGATGTGGCATCCACATCAGAAAGATGACCTATAAATCGGTTATCACCAGTTAATGAGATCATTATGTTACAAATCATAAGTTGTATCCTTCTTCCCTTTTTCAAGCAAATGATATGTTGCATTGTAAGAGAATGTGAACCGGCAGGGATAAAGAATGTAGAGATGTAAATTGCAGCATGCAATTTAACTTTGCGCATGCGAGGACGAACTTTTTGCATTACCTTTTTGCTACATAACATCAATCCACAAAAGTAAATCATGTCATTAAAATTTCTCTCTATTTCAACTTCCATTTCTCTTTTGATTACCATCCATAACCATGCATAACAATTTGTAATATCATTCAATCTTCAATACATTTTTCATTTTTTCCGATCGAGTTCGTAATAATTATCTTGCCCCATTAAATATCATTTACGATCTATAAATCACATCACGATCTGTAAGATTATTAAAAGATGTTATCGTATCAGTTAGTTTGTGAAATATACTTTTGTTACAAGCCGTTACAAATCTATCATATATCGTTCTAAGTCTATTTAACCGCCCATGATAGCTTCATTGATTTCTTATTCTATCTTGATTTTAACTCTAATTTAAATGAAGTTTTTTTTTCAGTAGCTTCGTTATTGCTTCCTTTCACGTTAAACACAATAAAAATAGAAAAAAATGAGTAAATTTGAAATTCAACAAAATAAAAGCAAATAACTTAATAAAATAATGCACGAAGTTAACTAAAATAAATTTAAAAGCAAGCCTAAATATGCATGCATCATTAAGGTTATATATATTTAGAAAAATAAACAAAAAAAAAAAACTTAGAGCTGACTTTGCCAGAGGCTGCAAATTGCAACTTGAAAGAGCTCACTGATCCAATCATATTTTTCTGGACCCTTTATTATGTCAAAATTCTTTATCTTCCAAGGGACAAAGACCTCTGACATATATCAACATCCGATACTCTAACCAGTAAAAACTAAAAAAAGAAACAGCTTTCTTGACTTGGTAATATGTTGGTTCACTGTCAAGTTCAATAATCAGAGGTTTCAATCTGTTACTGAAAAGTACAGTTGAAACTTGATTGTTGACCAAGTCAAACAGATCAAGAAGACATCAACACAGATAATTCGGGATATCTGCAAAGCTATAAATCAGAAGTGATTTATGCTGTCATAATTTGTAAGAAATCTTCAAACACAATTAAGTGTTCCCACCCTCGTTGAAGCAATCAGATTTGCAAGTTGCAATTGAAGTTATAAGAGAAATATGTTTCGGCTTCAGCTATGTCAACTCCCTTGTAAAGCAACACAATGATTTTCTGAACGATTCAGCAGAGACTTCCCTTATAAAGCACTCTTTTTGAAGAGATCAGGAACAAGGAGACTCAGCCTCAGGAGGGAAGGGATCAACATTTGGATCTGTAAGTACCCTTGTTCTCTTTTCTGATATTTGGTCTGTGGCTTTGCTTTTTCCTTTCAAACCATTCTGTTGTCTGTCTGCATTAGTTAACTGATCAAATTGTAATATTAGCAAACAAATATTGCAACCTTCATGCATCCCGATCAGTAATGTTCACAACATGGTGTGATTTATCAGAAAGCATCCTTATAATTTTAAGATAAGATGTAATGAAATACATATTAAAGTTAACAATGTTCTAAGGCGGGAAGCTTTTCAGTGCAGCTTGCTCTTAATAAAGCTGGCTGTTGGGTGCTGTGGGAGAAAGGACAGTTGCTTCTTTATAAAAAAAGCACAAAAGTAACTGTAGATTACAGTTATTTTCAAGAGAAAGCAGTTTCAATTTTTTTCACCAAACAAAGAACTAGTAGAAAACAAGTGATGCTATAGAAAAAGCTCCATTCTCACAGCCACACCAAACGCACACATTGCTTGTATAAGTACAAAAGTTGTCCTCTTCTGTCTTGGCCTTAGAAAAATATAATTCATAGTCTCCTCGTCTAAGAAGCTTTTATGTGGTAGCATGATCTCCTTTATAACTTGAAAGTTATTGTACCCTCATAATACATTTGAATAGAAGATTGTCCTGATTCAAATTTATCTCAGATATATAGTATCATCACTAGCTGCTTTCAATACTCAACAGGAAAATTTCATCGAATACGGAAGCTATCTCCATTGAAAATCTACTGTCATCATGGAGTTAAAACAATCAGAAACTTCTGAACATCATGTAGCGATAATTCTGCAATCTATGGCAACAAAGTTGGACATCGTAAAGGACCTTGTTTCAAAATGCAGCAAAGGATTTCAGTCAGTTATGAATGATGAGCTTAAAGATATCAACAAACAGATTATAGAAGTTATCAATGGAATTGACCAGGATCTTAGCAGCATTCCGGTACACATCTTCGAAAACAAGAGACATGCTGAAATAGTAAACCGATCGCTTTCAAAAGAGATGAAACATGCTCATCTTCGCATAGGTGAGATCCAAAAGTGTGATATGGATGAGTACAAGCTAGAAGTTCCACTGGAGAGCCAGATAGCAAGGAGAGAGGAGCCGACTTCAGTTAGAAGTTCTGATGAGGAAAATCAAGAACAAAATTCATACAATACGGATACACCACGCCTAGCATATTTTCTGAAAGACATGTATTATGGTACACAGAGACGTCATAGCCAATCACTCAACTCTTTACCTCAACTAGCTGAGTACGTTGAACCTCTCTATGAGACTTTCTTTTGCCCATTAACAAAGAAAATCATGGAAGATCCAGTCACCATAGAAAGCGGTATCACATATGAAAGAAAAGCTATAAGTGACTGCTTTGATTCTTCTAAGGATAATTCAGAAACTTTAATTTGTCCACAAACAGGTATGAAGTTGCAAACCAGTACTTTAACTAGCAACATATTATTGAGGAAGACAATAGAAGAATGGAAAAACAGAAATGAAGGCACTAGGATCAGGGTTGCACGTACTGCTTTATCATTGGCAGCCTCGGAAGCTATGGTACTGGATGCAATAAGAGACCTTAGTATCTTGGCCAACAGAAAACCTTCCAACATGGATCAGATGCATAAGATTGGAATTACAAAACTACTTCCGCAGGTCCTTGAACATCCGGACATGACAATCCGGTGCGAAGCACTAGACCTTCTAAGGTTGCTTGTGCAGGATGAAGAAGGCAAGGTCATTCTTTTGCCTGAACTCCCACTCTCTTCTATCACATTATCTATCATAGTAAATCTTTGTCATATGTCCTTGAAGGCTTTGATAATTGACTAAACTTGATTTTATAGGGTATCATTGGAAAGACAAAAGCACTGAAAAGAACAGTGAAGATGCTGTCAAGCAATAATTCCTCAGAGAGACATGCATCTGTTTCATTCTTATTAGAGCTTTCACAATCTGAAACTCTGTTGGAAGTTACGGGCTCCACTGCTGGATGCATTTTGATGCTTGTAACCATGAAGTACAATGAGTCGGCTGATTCCGAAGCTGCTGATAAAGCAGGCCAAACTCTAAAAAACTTGGAGAAATACTCAAAGAACATTAGGTGCATGGCTGACAGTGGTTACTTTGAGCCTCTTTTGGACCATCTTGTAGCTGGTAAAATTTATACCTTTATTACTCTTCATTGCAGCATGAATAACAACTGGATCAGATAGACACAAACTTTCAAATTCTGCTTTCTAATCATATGCTATCTAGCAATGTGATCTCCAGTCTTAGGATAGAAACTTTCAAATATTACTTTCTATCCATATGCTATCCAATAATGTGATCTCCAGACCCCAGTGGATTCTGTTAGAATGCTAACTCCTCTGGTACTGTCAATCTAGGCTCTGAGGAGGAGCAGACAGAGATGGTAAGCTACCTCAGCGAGCTATTCCTAGAAGATGACATGAAAGTTTATGTTGCACAAAGAGCCTCAGAGGCCCTCATAAAAATGATCAATAGCAGAAATGACCATGTTAGAAAGTCAGCATTCAAGGCACTAGTCCAACTATCATCTCACCAGCCCAATGGTAAGATACTTGTTGCTGCCGGCATCGTGTCGATCCTTGTAGAAGAGGTATTCATAAACAGAATCTATAACGAACCCACGGATGCCAAGGAAGAGGCTGCTGCAATCCTTGCCAACATACTGGACTCCAGAATTGATCTAGAGAGCATCCAAGTGAACAAGCATGGCCATGCCATCACCTCACACTACTCCATCTACAACACTGTCCACATGCTCAAACCATCCTCATCAAATGTGCTCAACATGAGCCTCATCAAAATATTGCTTTCCCAGGCCAAAATTCCTAAAGCCTTGGCAACAGTTGTTTCTGTGATCAAAGAGACTGAAGCCTGCCCCACGGTCATTGAATTCCTCAACTCCCCCATGGAAGAGCTCAATATAGCGGCTGCAAGGTTGCTGATAGTTCTCTCCCCTCACATGGGCCACACCATAGTAGAAGGCCTCTGCAAGACCGAAGGCCAACCCAAGGGCTTGATCATGGACCACGACACTGAAGAAATCACAAAAAAGCATGCAATATTTATGAATCTTCTTGCCAAGCTCCCACACCAGAACCTTACACTCAATTTGGCTCTCCTCCATCAGGGCACAGTGCCCGTCGTCCTGAGCAGGATACACGACATACTGAGAGGTGAAGCCAGAAGAACAAGGCATGCCAGGCAGTACCTGGAAGGTTTAGCGGGTATTCTTGTGAGGTTCACCACCACAATCTTTGACCATGAGATCCTGCAGATGGCCATGGAGAGGGATCTAACAGCAACTCTAACAGCACTATTAGTAAGGACGACAGGGAGCGACGAGGTCCAGAGGCTGGCAGCAATTGGGCTCCGGAACCTCTCCTCCAAGACTATTATCTTGTCGAAGCCACCGGCCCTGAGGGGCACCAAAAACCGGAACTCCTTGCTCAAAAGCTTCAAGTCGCAGAAGGAGGGGAAGAAGGCACGGGGAGTGCAGCCATGCCGGGTGCACAGGGGCGTCTGCTCGTCCAAGACCTTCTGCCTGCTGGAGTCGGGAGCTGAGGAGGGGCTGCTGGGCTGCCTGGAGAGCGAGAGCCCCAGAGTGGTGGAGGCCGCGCTCTCAGCCCTCGGCACGCTGTTGGACGATGGGGTGGACGTAGAGCAGAGCGTGAAGGTGCTGTGCGAGGCTGATGGGGTGAGGATACTGCTGAGGGTGCTGAGGGAGCACAGGGAGGAGGAAGTGTGGCAGAAGCTGTTCTGGGTGATAGAGAGGTTCCTGATGAAGGGCGAGGAGAAGTGCAGGAGCGCGATCTTTAACGACAGGATGCTGCCCACTGCGGTCATCACTGCGTTCCACAAGGGGAGCAACGACACGAAGCAGGTGGCCGAGAGCATACTGAGGTTTATGGACAAGATGCCACAGTTCTCCACTAGAACGGTTTCATGAATCATAACGTCCGTCTCTGTGCATGGTTTATGGGCATGTCTCATGTGAATTGCCGTAGTATAAGGAAAAGGAATGCTAGAAAAGTCCATTACTGTGATATTACTCCTTTTTTCTGATCAAAGTATATTTGGACTAACATCTGATGCATTGAACAAACTAACTCATGGAATTGTGGTTTCCAGCATTGTGATCAATATTCCAATATAAGGGCTTGTTCTAGATTCCAAGTACGAGATTCTATCTTTTGGGGTGGTGGGTGGGCTATCTTTCTTAAATCTTCTATTTCTTCCCTTGTATTAGGCCTTGATTTTTCTTTTAATATCGAAAAATAGTTTGATGCATTGCGTACGGTGAATCTGGAAATTATAATAGATTAAGGAGTTCATCAAGGTAACAGTATGATCATGCAGTTATCTGATGAACTCAACCTCCTCAACTAAAAGTCTCCTGGATGTGAAATGTGAGAATTAAGTTCCTTTCTTTTTTTCTTGGTGTTCGCTTGGGGCTCCCGATGTCCAGGGTTACCAAAACTTGACTAATCCGAAGTCGAGGTAAATAAACAAATTGGCGATTCCAGAGATCAAATCCAAGACTACTAGCTCCCATCATTCCTAGGACTAACTAAATGTGTCAACCAAACTTGGTTTAAGTTCCTTTCTTTGGCAATTGCTTTAACAAGAAAACCAAGACCTGTGATACATAATAGTATCATATGGAAAGGCAAGATCATACTAAATCTGGAAATTTTCTCATAAAAGAAGGGACATGTTTTATTTTTTGAATAATGCATGTTTTACAACAGTTATATAGAAAAAAAAGAATGAACACCTAGTTTGTGTGAAATTCAAGGTAGATATTCACTATACATTGCTTCAAGATTGCTTTCTGTTCTCCTGCTCACTGCAAATGGCTGAAAATATCAGCTGTGCCTTTGTATGCTATGATTCTGAAAATTTGTGTGAAATTCAAGGTAGATATTCACTATACATTGCTTCAAGATTGCTTTCTGTTCTCCTGCTCACTGCAAATGGCTGAAAATATCAGCTGTGCCTTTGTATGCTATGATTCTGAAAATAATGAAGAAGATAGTTTTGCCTTGCAATGTTCTCAATTTTATGACATTAGCAAGTTTTCCTTGTTCCATGAAAGAATTCAATGGAGCCTTAGCGATAATCCATAAATTGCTGTTTGGCGAGCTTCCACGGTAATGAACTTAGAACTTGGCACTAGGAGGCACAAGGTGTACAAGTGCTAGTAGCAGAAGGTTCAGAATTACTTGGAACCTTGAGAATCTGTTGATTGTATCATCACCAATTTAATCAGAGTTCGGTATTTATGATGGTCCAAATTTGGAAATCCATCTTGAGATAAACTTTATAGATTGAGAGTTGGATTGCTGTCGGAGCTCATTTGCATGACATTACGGATTTCTTCATCCCAAGAAGTAGGCATCTGCTAATAGTTAAAAAATCAAAATCATCCTCATTCTACCAAAGAAACAAATGCAATATTGTATTCGCAAAATCTTTTAGAAAATAAGAAAGAATAGTTGTCAAATGAAGATCTTGTGCAGGTTTTCTCATTTTCAGGTAAAATATGACAGGTAATATAAACAACTTTGACAAAAGATTCTCATAATTTTTTAAGAACAAGCTAATTAGCTTGTATCATATACTTACTATGAAGTATATATACTTTGTTTTCAGATAACAAGTACAAATGATATCTTTTTTGGTTCTCGGTTACAACTTATAAGTCATCTATTACTAGGTCATGTAAAATAATATTCAGCAATAACCTTTTAGGTGGCAGTTCAAGATATAAGTGCAGTATATCATGTAATAATGACAAAGGCTGAAATATAATATATCATTCATCTGAAAGTTGTAGATAAATTAAACCTGTTGTGCTCGTTCTTTATAGCCATTGAGTGAGGTCATTTGAGGGTTCAAGGATCTTAGTAGTAAATCTGAGGGATTCAGAATGCCAGATGTGCCTGGATGTGCCAAACCCTGTTGAGATAAACTCAGTTGAGGATGGATCACATCCAACGGGAAAGACATGCCAGATGGATGGCCAGCGCGGGACTGAAGTAGCTGCCATTAGAAAATATGAGTTCAGATCATGCAGCAGAAATCAACATCATTCAGGAGAAAAGGCAGCGAAGTATTGTAGTTAATTGCTTGAGATGAAAGACATGTTGCCAGTTGCCACCTACATCTTTAGACAGAAGTGTTTCTATGTTGATGTCCAGATTTGGGTTCACAGTTGCAAGCTTCATTGACAGAAACTGATGCATGTAATGAGAAATAAGAAAAGAAGAAAGAAGAATTAAATCATATGTCCAATAAATAGTTTTATCATACAAACTATACTTCAGAATTTGGAACAAGAGTTGTACGGCTTCAACTGTGATATATACCTCAACCTGCCGTTGGAGTGATTGAACATAGTTAATGATCTCATCTAGCATGACAGCTTTTCCTGTAACCTAAATCGAATTCAAAACAATCATTAAGCATACAAACATGCAAAGTAATATTTCACAAACTGTAAATTCTATGCCAACTTACTTTACTGCAACCAGGAACAAGGTTTTGAAGAAACTTCATTCTTTCACTGATCTTTTCCCTCCTTAACTGCACATGCAAATGATCATGTTCAACAATATAAGATTCCATGTAACAAAAAAAGACACTTGATTGCAGCGAAATTGGCAATTTCTGAGGTTGAAGAGAGAATTACCCTCTCTGCAAGACTGTGGCTATTAGTTGCCTGGCCGCGCCGCGCTCTGATGTGAATGTAGTCCGTCTTTGGCGCTTCCGGAGCTTCTTTAATTTCCTTGCCATTTGAGTTAACAGTGGGAGCAGATGAACTCTCAGGCTCAACATTTTTCTTGGCTTCCGTTGTTTCACTAGCCATCTGTGAAGCTCCTTGGACTTGGTTTAACACTGGATCCTACAAATCAAGAATTCATTCAAATGTTCATCACAGAAACTGAAGCAACAGCAAGAATAAGAACAAAAGTGACAAGTTCTACGTCATTAGTCTTTTTTCTTTTCTTTGCAGCAAGTTCTTTGGGGGAGGAATTATCAATCGCCTCTTGTCTGGCACCTCCGGTGGTATCGTGCTCGCTAGACCTATTGCTCATGGTGACAGAAGCATGCAAGCTCACCTTCTTTTGGTCCTCTGTAGGATCACCAGCAGTGTGAAATGGCTCATTCTTTAGAGCTTCTGCCATGCTGACTTCACTCTTGTGAAGCCGAGCTCTCTCCAAATCACTTGCAGCACTGGAACAAGGATTCACTAACTGCGTTGTGCTGAAAGGATTCATCATGGCACCAAAACTGCCGGCATGGAAGCCTGAAAAGTGTGCACTTCGTTGGATAAAAGACGAATCAGCTGAAAGATTTGCAGACAGGTCGTAGCCATTTTGCAGGAAATTTCCTCCAGACAATGAATCTAGAGGAACATTGCTTTCTGATAACCTCAAGTCTGTGGCATTTGCCGTGTTCCATGGGCAATTACTGAACGAGCTCACCATAGAACTGGAAGGACACGCGCCTGCACCCAAATGATCTTCTTGGTGAGTGGAGTAGACTGGAGGAGTGCCACAAACAGGTCTAAGGGATGGAGTATTACATTGCCAATCAGAATGAATGCCAGAAATGTTGTAACTCGTTTGATCATTAGCCTTCTCCTTATCACTTGTATCCATTTTTTTTCAGAGCCTTCTCCAGCAGCAACTGGATCAAATCAGTTTCTTCAGAGGGAAGCAGTCAGCTGATTTCTTGGAGTCACTGGCAAGTACAAGGCATCCACATGTTGGAAATCAGAACTCCCAACTGTAAAAAAAGGATGATTTATCACCAATCGAGAGGAAATGCATGGAAACAGAACAGAAGCTTACTTGCAAGTAACAAATCTATGCATATAGACCTGTCCAAATAACTAGAAAATTTACCTACTTCAGGGATCAGTAAATTCTGACAGGGAAACATGATCACCTAACCTACATTAAAAATGGAGATCCCTACGCATAGATCAGAGAGATTGATGTTGGCTCTAGGACAACTTGAAGCATGCAGAACTCTACCAAATCCCACCCGTTACAGGAAGAGGATCCTAAGATGCTCAACAAATGTTCCAAACCAGAACAAAGTAAATTTAGATACCTATTCACAGGTCTGTCCAATCTTGGCTCACATTAATCAGAGATGAGCAAAGCCAACCACTTGTGCACTAATTTTAAGGTCAGAGGAGCTCCACAAACCAAGGGATTAAACTGATCAAGTGCACAAAAACCCAGCTATAACCAGAGTTGAAAAAATAACGGGGGTGGAGGGCAAAGAACTCCAAGTTGAATTCAGATGGATCACTACTTCAACAAGAGCACAGCCCAACTACTCCACTATATGCATGGAGTGGCAGCACACAGAGCACAACCACTCTTTTCTCGAGTTAATGCAAAGTAAAACCAACATCAAGAAGCTAAAAGTGGCAAGAAAAGAAAATATACCTGCTTCAGATTCCTCTTCACTTATATGGCCCCCTGCCGACCACTGAGGAACCTTTTTTTTTTAACCACTGTTGTCACCTTCTCAAAAAAAGTTTTTTAACAGGTAATCCTGAGTAAGCCTCTACTACTTTTCTCTAGTAAGAAAAAAAGTTCCTGTATGCAAATGCAGCCATTTTGATACCTTTCATGAACAGTTTGCAAATTTCAGAGACAGGATGTCTTTATCTCCCTGCAGAGAGGGATCAATGGGGCAAGGAGATTTGGCTGAGCAGCCATTCACCAGTTGCTGCAGGATTTTGCACAACAGGGACATGCTCCAATGAACCAATCCAATCCAATTCTCCTTATCTCATCACCATCTTATGTCTCTACTCTGATACTGCAAAAATAAATGCGTATTCTGATAAATTCTGTTCAGCTGTTCTGCACTTTGTTTAACTTTTTACTTGGCATACTATGAGCTTTGAGCTCGCAGCCTGACATTGCCAGCCATTACAGTCTTTTTCTTTAACAACTTATACGCACTGCCACAATAATTTCACTGCAGCTTTGTATTATTCAATTGTGCCATACAACATTGTGACCTCACTAGATATTCTGTACACTTTTTTATACAAATTTTGTATACAACAGAACGCAAGATGACAACTAACATTTTGACCCTTAAAAGTGTGCCAGTTGGCAAACTTGAAATGCACAGTGCTATATCATCAATGTAAAAATGTGGAACCAATAGTTGATTGGTTTATCAGCCAAGTTCAGTTGGCACAGTAGATATGTGCTCCGTGTTGAAGAATCGAGAGCTAATAATCTCGAGTTCAAGCTTCGAAGTCGTCAATTTGATAAAAAAATATTATTTTTACTCTTTATCTCAATTTCAGATTAGTCAAGTGCTAATAATTCTGAACATCAAAAATCTCGAGCAGACATTAAAAAAATAGTCGGTTGGTTTGTCAAGTTGATATTAAATTAACTGAAAAAAAGTTGAAATTGTGAATGATTGGATATATAGGTATTCGCACCATATCCATGTATATGTATTTGGGTATAAAACATGTGAGATGCCTGCCTGAGGTACATGATGCCAATGAGTAGCTCATCATTAGGAGCTGCATGTTGAGTCCCAATTGATTTCTTTGACTGGTCTGTTTCACAGCTAAGGGTTCCCATATTAAGTTTAAAAGATTTATATTTCTACCAAGCATTTCAACTACTACCAAACTCGATAAGATGCATTGATTTGGACAGCTGGAACTTAACAAGACGAGGGAGTGGAAAAATCCTATTGATTAATTTGACATCTCTCTCTCAAAGAGATCCTTTAGGCATCGTTTGGTTGCATTGATATAGTAGATAGATTAAATTTTTTTATTCCATGTGATAGTTCAATTGTAATACTCTCATGAGAATAACCTTAATTCAAGTAAGAGAAAGAATAATTTACATTCTCTTTTTTTATTCCTTCTGCAATAAATGTTGTCAGGCTCACCAAGTGTAAAAATAAGGTGTTTGATTCAAAATTGAGGAATAAGACCTTAATCTTGATCTTATTCTCCAACTAAACGGGGCCTCAGAGTTTGAAGGGTCTCAATTATCAAGATTGTTTTTCTACTAGTAGGTGGTTCAAATGGTTAGTTAGTGGATGAAAAAAAATTTCCAGATTCAACTCTCATGAAGTTATCAATCTTGAAAGTAGGGTTGAAGGTAAACTTAATTCTATTTTGAGCAAGGACGAAGCCATGCTCCTTTTAGGAGGGTCCTTAGTCCTAATTTTTTAATATTAAGTATTTTACGTGTTAATAAAAAATATAATTATTTAACTTTTAACAAGTCAGTTCCTCCCATTTTTTTGCACGGGCATCGCTATTTTATCTTATCTGATAAATAAATCAGGCTTAAAATTAAAATTTAATTTTTTAGTTTAGACGATTGTAGCAAAATAGATTTAGCTCCTCTATATTAAACTTATCTTCTTAGCTTATAAGATAATTTATATAATTAATATATATATTACAAAGTTTAAGGAGTATTTAGCATATGAATTAAAACTATTAGTAATTTTAGTTCAAAAGAATAAATGTAGATACAAAAGAGGCACAATAATTTTTTTTTCTAAAATTACTAATAATTTTGGTGCGAAGACATGCATAATATGTTTGGCTGTTATCCGCTCACGCCTCATGTCTCACATGAGATACTTGGATATTAGAATTAACTAGCTAGTAGTGCTTTGTATATCATAGTTAAACAGAAAAATATAGATATACTGGTAACTACTTCATAAAAAATATAATATATCTTGTTTAACATATCAAAATGTTATGTATTAAAAAGGTAATATATCGATAGATGTAGCAACTCATCTTTTTAATCCAAGTTTTACCTTTATAAATTTTATTAAAATAAGGTATTTTGTTGCTTAAAAATAATAAAACAACAGTTTACAGTGAATTTTCTAGTTTTGAAGAAAATATAATTTCATATATCGGTTATTATAGAATCATTATTTTTAAATTGATTTTCTCATATATGCATGAATTGTAATTTTACTTAATGAATATAATTTATGATGCTAAAGAAATGAACCAACTATTAATCCTTGCATTGCATGCATTCGATAATAAAGTTGCTAACTATGTCATGAAAAAGAAATGTCATTCTAAGCAATACATGTACATTAAGGGCAAAAATAGTTAAGCTTTCAATAATACGTGTGTCAAGTAGATTATTTGCATTTATTTATTCGTAATCATAAAATGTCTTGAGTCTAAGATATCACAAAATGGAATTTCAAAAATATTAAAAAAATTGATTGGTCTGACGACGAGAAAGTAAGAATTTAATAGGAAGATCATGCAAATGTGAACCTTTACTTTTACTAAGAAAAAAATAGTGAAAAATGTTTCAGTTATGATGAGCAGAATTATGGTCCATTGTCTCTTTATGCTAAAGAAGATTAATAGATTTTGATGGTTTAATCTACATTAGAATTTTATTATTGGCAGTAAGTTTGGGAATTAACAGGGACTCCCCCTTAGAGCTCAGCCATCAAAGAGCCCTTCGATGACTATGTCCATTCGGAGGAGCGCCTGTCTTGACGCCTAGCCAAGCGCTCGCGCAAGGCATCCCACATAACACAACACTATGGTTTGTCGTGTTCCAAGACTTTCGCTATTATATCACTCCAAGTTCACTCAAAGTGCTTGTTTACGTGTCATATTTGCCTAGACGCCGCACATGACCATGTCCTAGCTAAAGACCTTATGACAAATGTGGAATGTGATTCTACATGTTAGAGAATCTAATCTCATCATTTGTAAAGATTTAATATTATCCAGATATGATATTATCTAGATTAGTTTAGATTAGATGATCTTCTCTAGTTAGATTAGATAGATATTGGTAGTTATTCTTCTGATCCTTTCATGTACTATATATAGATGTACAATCTCACCAGAATGAATATAGAAAAATATTTTCTCCATTCTAGTCTTCTAACATGGTATCAGAGTCATAATTTTTTTTCTCTCCTCTTTCTTTTTCACGTTCTGCAAGGCTCTCCGCCGGACTCCTCGACACGACACAGACCGTGTTCTGTAAACACGGACTATTTTCGTCGTCATGCCTTCCTCGTCCGACAATGCGTCCGGCCCCTCCCCATTCCTGCACCAACGCGGGCCGTCCTCGGCCCTTACGACGCGATGTGCCTCCGACGTACGCGCTCTCAACGCGACGCGTCCCTGTACCGGCACCATCTGCACCAACACAGGCCGTGTTCGGCCATAGCGACGCGATCCTCCGACGACGCGCCCTTCCGACGCGACGCGCGCTCCTCCGACGCTTCTCAGACGCGACTCTGCATCGGCGCCGTCTGCACCAACACAGGCCGTGTTCGGCCATTCT
>LTAE01002440.1:0-13517 GCA_001647135.1 Pontederia paniculata | reverse complement strand
AATTACCTATATATATATATATATATATATATATATATATATATATATATGTACTTTCTTATATAATTTTGTTGTATCCATGGGTAACCTGGTTAAAAACGCATAGTTTCTTCTAATAATATATTGGTCATGATTTGAATTTCAAAATAGTAATTTATATATGCAACTAATTCGATATTCAAGCCGTCTCTGTTATTTGAGCAAGAACATTCTTATATTTCTTTTCGATTCCAAGTTTACTGAATGAAAAATTTAAAAACGACAAATTCTTCGTGAAGAAAAAAATGAAACATTTTAATTAACATTTCACAACTTAACTTGGGCCGTTAATGTTAGTTGTCAAATCAAAACACTACTCGTTGTTTAAATTGTTTTGTATTTGTGTTCCTTAAGTTTTTTTTCCTTTTAAAAAAAAACTCAGCCACTTAAGAAGAAAACAAACATTTTGTACATATTTTTTTTTTCATTCTCAGTACATTTTATAGAACAAAAATCTAGTGTAATTTTCAAATAGATGAAATCAGATATTTATTTATCTCTTTATTTGATAAACATTTTGCACGTGTTGTTTTCTTATTTTCAGTTCATTTTAAGTATTAAATTCTTTTTTTTGCAGTCAAACAAGTTTTTGTTATATAATTTTTTAAAGCTACATAATTAGATGATTTTATATTTTTTATCAAAATTATTTTATGTGGTATTCCGACGCATCTTGTGGTACTATAGTTATTATATTATTATTAAAAGAAGAAAAAAAGCGAAAAATGTTTCAGATGTTTAGGCTATTTGCGTGGGTCAAGTGGTTTCCTTATATTGTTTCCGTTCAACTACTCTACACATATTGTATTATATTCTCCATAGAATAATCTCATCGAAGACTTATTTTAACGTGTACATGTACCTGAACGGAGTTCGCCATAAAATGCGGAATACAGTGTTCTCTTTAATTGTTTAGACCACTTAAATATATCCATTCGTAAGCTGGTATACAAGAAATTTAGTTAATTATACACCTCTACTTAATTAATCATGTCATGTTAGTTAATGATTTGGCAGTAGAGTAAACAAAAGGATGACCAGGCTACCTACCACCTTCGTGGTAGTAGTTAAGATTCTGATTTCTCGAATATGAGAAGCAAAATACATATACGAGAAATATCAACGTGCATATATAAATTATGTATGCATCATGCATATATATATATGCTTCGAACCTCTAAATCAGTATTATTTTAATCTAACGATGCAGATTGTCTATGTTTTGAATCATCAAATTAGAAATGATACTAATTCAAAAGTTCAGAACGTGTGTATGCACGGTGCATACACAATATGTATGCACGCTAATATGTATCTATATACAAGAAAATATATTTTCGGATTTGCATAGTTTAAATGACTACGTTTGAAAATTTTGATATAAGTTCATTAAGATGTAAATTCTTAACCTCATAGTAAAACAAAGACAAAGGATGTTTAAACCTAATAAGCAATGAAACTAAAACTAGATAAGATAATCTCGTGTAATAATATAATGTGCTAGTTGCTACGTATTACTAGTTTGAAGGCTGAACCAGTAAGATATAGATAGATAGTATATGTTTAAAAAATGTCTTCAAATTAAATAAAAAACTAATTTGATTTTGAAAAAAATGCTATAGAAAAAACTAAATTTAAAGTAGAGTGAAATAAAGCCCATGGCCCGCTACGGGATGCGGTTCCGGTTGACGTTGGATCTTGAAAGAAAAAAGCCCATCAGTAAGAGGAACCAGATCAAGTGAAACCCTAAACCCCAATTCCCAGCTCCCGGCGGTTTCTTTCCTAGTCGTCCTCTCTCTTCCTCCACATCCTTCTTCTGTTATTTTGATCCATTTTGTTTCAATTCATGCAACCTTAAGGGCCTTCTCTCCTGGTTTCTTCGAGATAAGATTTTAGGACTCGTCGTTTTTGTTGGACTTCATTTGATTCATTATTTTTTTTGGGTTCAATTTAGCACTCTTGTTTGTTTTGTTGATAGCAGCACGCAATGCCGTATGTTATTTTGATGTGTTGTTCAGTAAAAAAGCATATCCTTTTTGGCTTATCCCTGTTCAGCATCATGTATTTGCCGATGGTATCTGGATTCCTATTTGATTCTTTGTTCTTTTAGGGAGTAAAAATCAGATTTTTCCCAATTTGGAAAACTTAGTGGGAGGCATCCGAGATTCTGAACTGTTATCATTTCATGTGTACTTTGCGGTTTTGGCATATTGCACCATTAGCCCCTTGCAACTGCAAGATTAGTTTGCGAGGAAGAACAGAGCAAAGGTACTGAGGTGCTACATTGATCCCTTGGCATAAGGATGTGTATGATTTGAGTTGGCTCCGGCTCATGGATCCAATTTGCTTCTTTTGCCAGGAAAGTCCATTTTTTTCCTAATGTTCTACTTCTCCTTATATCGTTTTGAATAACTTTTATATTTTAACGAATAAAATTATGCATGTATACATTTGTACCAACACATAAAGCGTATTGCTACGTGCATTGTGTAGTGGCAGACAATGCAGAATGATGAGATCTGTTGATCTGAAATGGATGTGGATAAAATATTCTGGTCTTCAAAGTTCTCTGATTGCAATATTTTGCCCTCTTACACTTGAATTATTTGTAGTCTGTCTCTAGCATAATAATACAGGCTAGGTTCGTGGAATCCTGTTTGTGATGAAGTATGTAAGAGTAATATATGCATATACATAAAGTAAACATTCATTATTTTTCAATGACAGTAAATAAAAACGGAAAGGAATTCAAAGCAATAAGCTATTTGTCATTGGCAAGAACTATGTTATATTTATAACATTATTGATTCACATTGATTCAGTTTATCCGTTTGTTTCAATTTTAAAAGCAAAATGAGGAGATTGCATATACCTGAGGTAACATGTGGATAACACATAATGGTCTTCAAAGTTCTCTGATTGCTGACTTTTGATTTCAAGGATTCATTAATTAGTTTTATTCTGAACAATTTATCTTTCTCCATTGTTAAATTTTCAAAGATTCCACTAACAGCGTAGAGTTACCATTGTGTTCAGATCATTTTTTTTTCTTATGATGGATGCCAAAGAAAAATGAGAGGAATTTTTTTTTTAAATGACGTGGATATACATATGAGCAGAGTTTGAGATTGTAAGACTTGTCTTTACAAAATCTTTACTTTGCAACACTTGGAATTGAAATCCCTTGTAGTACTTTATTGTTTATTAGCCCAGCATATTGTGAGATTTTATAACACAGCTTATGCAACATATAAGCTGTACACAATTAATATTCCCATTTCTCTGTTAGAAGTTACTTACACCGTTATGAGCTCTCTTTTATATTAGACATTATGTAATTCCTTTGATGTGTGATTCAAATGTTGTTTCTGCATAATTTGGATCGCTTGGTTATTGAAAATAAAATAGTGTATTAATGTTGATTTGGCACAAGAAGAGCATCCCTTGTGGTTTAAGCTCCCACTTTGTAGTTGATTTGGTAATAGATCTGATAGTTGTCTTTACAAAGTGTATTCCCATGCCTATGAGAAAGTTTTAACGATTAGGCCAGTTATTGCATCATTGTTATCTTTTTTTCTTAGTGTCATTTCTTATAGTAAATTTTTTATCTATTGCTAATTGCCTTATTTCCTTGGCATAATTCTCTATGTTGTACAAAAAGATTTGTTTCACAACCAATGGCAGAGCATACATTGTGCTTTCTGAAAGAGTCAGTCATGAATTTGCTAGTCGTACACAAGTTGCAAAAAGGTTAGGAAGAATGCTCACATGACCTGGAGCTGCTGGAACCTGTAATTCTGTTTGTTGACCCCTCCCCAATTTTGTAATTTTGTTAGAAATTTATATCAAGTGTATGAAAAAAAATGTATGCCTGACTCTTAATGAAAGAACATTTGTGTGAGAACAAATTGTTTATGTTCCACGTATGTTACTTTGGAACTTGTTCTTAACTTTTATTTGGATTCTGAAGGCTGTTTTTCTTTTGATATAAGTGAAATTTCTTTCATATGATTGTACCATTGGAACTTCCTTTGTAAATTCCTTAGAGAAATTGATAGCGGTAAAAATATTTTGGTGCAATCTGTCCAAGAAAATAAGATTAAATGCAATCACTTTCTGTTTGTCATTGATATTTTACAAAATAGTCATTTAAGCTATTCAACTATTGTTTTTTAAGAAATTTGACAATACCATAAGAAACTATTGCTACACTCCATGAGATGTATATAAGAGAAATCACACAAGCAAACTACTTAAACTGTGCATCGTACGTCGCCTTTTGCCGTGATCCATCGATTACGGGAAATTGCGAAGGCCTGTTGCTCTTCGCCACCACCGTCCTCGATCGAGCCTTCTGCTGCACCACCAGCGTCGACACGCTGCCTCCGAAGTCTATCGACGCCAAGATGTCACCGATGACACCCAGCTCCGGGTACTCGCTCCACACTTCCAGTCCCGCCGTTAGCTGCGACTCCTCCCCCTGCCGCCTCCCCACCAGCAGCAGGTCGTAGTTGCTGCTCACCGCTCGGATCACCGCCACCACGTCCGCCCCCTGCTGCACCACCTCCTCCCGGCACTCCACCCTCCGGCTGCTCATGCACCTGATCTTGAAGTCCTCCACGGCGCGCTCGTCGAGCCGCGTCTCCATGTCCTTCTCGTTCCTCATCTCCTTCGGCAGGAGGAAGCGGATCACCGTGATGCAGATGGCCGGGCTCTCCGCCATGAGCGCCGCGTAAGCGATCGCCTCCCGGTCGTCGGCGCCGCCGAGGAAGTAAACCACCACGTTGAGCGCGGGCGGGCTTCCGCCCACTGGCGCGTGCGCCTGCACGGCTCCGGAGAGCCCACGGCTTATGAGGATCCCGACCGAGCAGGGCGCGTAGTTGAGCATGTTCACGTTCATGGTCTGGATGGCAGGGTTAGAGGTCTCGATCCCGCCACCCATCTCCGTTTGCTTGTGAAAGGGGACGATGACGAGCGGCGCCTTCTTGTCGAGCGCCAGCGCGCAGGCGTCCTCGTGCATGGTGGCGTACGGCGCAATGCTCACGTACGGCTGGATGACGATGCCGCCGCCGGTGCCGTTCTCGAAGTTGCGGAGGGCGTTGACGATGCGGTCCGTCTCGGAGTACTTGGAGGGTTCTTTCTTCTGCTTGTAAGCGGCGAACATGGTGGACGCGTGCCCCACGATGGGGATGAAGTGGATGACGTGCGCATGGAGCGGCACCTCGGTCGACGCGTTAGAGACACGGAGCAGATCGATCATGGGTAGCACGTCCTTCTCGCGGTGGATGCAGGCCACGAGTCGGAGTTCCTCGCCGCGTCGGGCGTGCTCGAGCGTTCTGCGCTTGTCCGTCACAAACCTCTTGGATGGCTCGTAGATTGCCTTCAGGATGGCGGCGCTACTCCCCGCCACGACGATTAGGGAGAGGAGATTGGCCGAGTACAATTCCGTATCTAAGATCTACAAATTGCAGAATTCTCAGACGACAAATATATATCACATCATATATAATATACTTGTGTACTAAAAGAATCCATGCACGGACGTGCATGCATGCATGCATGCACAGCACACGTACATTGCTTCGTTCGAATTCGTTGTTGGCGTAGACATCGAAGACGCCCTTGCAGCTCATCATGAGGCTGAGTACAAGTGCGTCCATGACGGGCGTTTTGAAGTAGAGGCACGGGGCGAGGACGCCGAGCACCTTGCCCACAACGCCCACCAGGACGAGCAGCTCCAGGTAGCCCCACGCGGTCCCCTTCACCATCAGGCTCAGATTAGCTTGGAGTCCGGCGATCACCATGTAAACAGGCAGGAACAGGCCCATGATGAGCCAGTCGAGCTTCTCCTCCATCATCGTCCCCAGTGGCGGCCCTCCGGGGAGGACTAATCCAAGCAGCATCGGCCCCAGCGTCACGTGCTGGCCCACCGCCTGCCCGAGTATGCCGGAGAAGAACGCAAGCAGCAGCACCGCCAGGAAGTGCGACTCCGCCATCTTGGCGCCATCGGGCGTCTTGCGAATCATCCACATGGCCACCGGGCGTGCCACGAAGAGGACGTAGGCCAGGAAGAGGATGAACATGATGAAGGAGAAGAACCCAGCACCGCTCTCCAGGCTGACGCTGGAGAGCACGGAGATGACGGCCGACGAGATGACGGCGTACTGGAAGTCGGCGATCAACGACGCGGACATGGCGAGGCGGCCGAGCTCGGAGGTGAGAAGCTTGAATTCGTCGAGGAGGCCGGCGAGGACAACGTACGAGGTGAGTCCCCAGCGCGCGGCGAGCTGGGGAACCATCCGATTGAGCGTGAACGACTTCACAGGCAACGAGCCGCGCAAGAGGTATGCGGTAACCATGACAAGCACCACGGGGAGGAACGTGCAGCACACGCTGATGGCGATGGCCTTCTCGCTGGACTTTCTCAGCACCTTCAGGTCCATCTTGACGCTGATGGCGAAGAGGAACAGCATGAAGGCGAGGAGCCCCACGATGGTGAGATTCGTCCAGCTTCGGAGCGGGAAGAACATGTCCTTGAACCGAGCGTTCCGCGACAAGCCCGACGGCCCGAGCAAAACGCCCGCCTGCGACGCTTAGGAAGACGTCCTGATCAGACGGAGGAAGCACGCAGTCGACAGCCAGCGAGCGGGAGAGATTGGGAAGAAGAAAGGCTTACCACCATCTGGGAGACGACCTTGGGCTGTCCGAAGCGGTGGAGGACCGCATGCGTGGCGCGGGTGGCGGCGAAGATGATGACCATCTGTGCGAGTAGGAGGGAAAAGCTGAAGTGAAGGGGGTTTTCGCCGAGCCAGAAGCCGGCGGAGGTGGTCGTCGTGACGGCGTTGCAGGAGAAGGTGGACGCTGTATTCCCTTCAAGATGGTCGAGCGTGATCCGGATGGGGTCGTCCATGCTCGTCGTCGGCGCAGCTCCAGGGCGCACGAGAACGCGGAAGACGAGGGAGGAGAAAGAGAACACAGAAGGACCAGAGGAGAGAAGAGAGTGGATCACGAAGCAAGCAAGGAGATGGAAGTGTTGCAACAATCCATGGCTTGCGTTGCCTTTGTGTCCATGCATCTTGCGCGACCAGCCACGTATATATTTGGCTATTAAGCCATTTTGTTACCAATGCCTTGCATTAACATTCTAAGAAACCTTTCTCCTCCATTTTAACCCAAAAAGGAAAAGTTTTCTCTTGCATTGCTCTGTCCGGGTGTACAAAGTACGAAGGTCACTCAAATGGAAATGGTCCACATTTCCATTTTTATTAGTGAGATTTTATGTATACTATTTTAGATTTATTTTTCTTGTATGCATTAGTGATGACAAGTTCCGAATATGAACATAATGAATTACCCCTAAAAAATACATGACCCTTTTACGTTAAATGAAAAACTTAACTAATCAATCAAGCATATTAATATATAACAATTATCTTTATTTATCTTGGGTTATTAAGCATTATAATAAACTTATAATTGTACGTTAGGACAAAATATTAGTTATATGATTTTAATTAATAATATATGCTATCAAGTAATTTGACTTTATACCTAATTTATTATTTTATTTTTTTAATATTATTCGATTCGATCATTCGATTTAATCGGTCGATCGGTCCTACCTGACCTGTCTAGCATCCGGATGGATGTTCGAGTCAGGTTTTACGACATTGGATGAAACATACAATAATTAATTAAAAAAAATCAAAAGATGAGATAACATATAGTAGAATATCAATAAATCCTATCTACTAACATGAAGATAACATATTAGCAAAAGTACAACCATTTATTAATTGTATATGCATCATCAAACACCCTTGCTATTGACACATTCTAATAATGAAAAAAATATCGTTAGCAAGTGCACTAGTCGTATCAAGTAATAGTTCAACGGTTAGTTGAGTTATCGATCTCACGAGGACTAACATTAACTATATTTATTTAATATACGGAACTAATGAGAGAAAATATGCTTGTAATAAAGGGGAATTCTTAACAGAAATGAAGAAAAAGAAAGAGAAGAAAAAAAATTGATAACAAGAGCCTTTTGGATTAGGATGGTGTAAGATGAATAGGGACAAAATTAAATTCTTACGATGATTAGGGTCTATCTACAGTCTGATATCCTCTTCAGGATGCATCAACACACAGATGTTTCTCTCTAGGATGTCAATCTATCAGTAATTTGAAACACATTAAGATGTATTTCCTAGATTATGGATCATCCATCTCCAGGGTGCCAATCTCACAGACTTCACGCCTAAAATCCCTCTCATGGATGCTACCCAGATGTGGTATGCAATACTTCGACTTCAAATTCAAAAATAAATTTTAAAAGTTCATAAAGAATTAAGAGTTTGCTATTCTTCTTGAAGATGCTAGCAATGATTCAATATCTCAGATAAATTCATAAAAAACATTAAACATAGCATTCATATGCATAAGAAATTCAAAACTAAAATTAATTCAACAAAGGGTTCAAAAATTTCTCCCTTACAATATAATTTCTCTAGAAAATAGTCTAAACGAATTACAATGGAGTTCACCCAAAAGTTGAGAAGAAAATATTTAAAAACTATGAATCAAACCGTTGATATGATGATCATCTTCTTTACAAAATCTGAAGAAATCTTTTTTTTCTTTTTCTCTTGGCGTTAGGCTTGACTCCAAGCTATTTGTTTTCTCACAATTTTTTCTTCAAAATCTTTCTTCAAAATATGGTAGATGAATTTCATCCCCCTAGGTTGATGTCTTCATATAATATTTATAGGTATGGAGAGTCCTGGGATAACAACTTTATTTTGGAGAAGATTAGACTTAATTTGGGATAAAAATGAGTTTAAAAATTCAAAATTTCTCATTATTTGTTACGGTCGTAACCGAATAACTTTAATTAGTCATCAATGTCACGGTCCGTGAAAGGATTATCATGGCCATGATTGAATAATATTGAAACGTCACAGCCCATGACCCAATAGTTATGGTCATGACCGTGCCGTTGTCTTTGTTCTTCTTGCGTCACGACCCGTGATATGAGAATCACGACCGTGATCAAAGCACTAATTTTCTTCTTCCTATTACGTCACATCCTGTGAAGAAATTTTCACAGTCATGACTGAAACAATACTTATCTTCCTTCGCCTTCACTGTCGTGAATGGCCCGTGAAATTTCATTACTTCATGGACACAATTGAATTGTCCTCATTCTCATGGTCGTGACTTTATAAAATATTTGATATTTTAATTATTTATGTTAAAAATATGACTTGATGACTTGTATCATACTTATATTCTTTTGATGATGAAAACCTTATGAAAACTTTGAAATATATATGCACACATTAGAATGGGGCAAGTGTGTGAAGGTTTCAAAGACAAATTATATGCAATGAAGTTCAACTTAATATTTGTTTATGTTCCATTTAGATCTAGGTTGAGACATGAATACATCAATTGTAGATAACTTTGTTAGCATTATACACATTTAAGAATTGTCTCATTTGAATATCGATACAAAAAGTTATACACAAAATAGTGAAGGTCTGTAAGTTTAAGGTAAAATTATATGCACTAAACTTCATATCAATATTTGACCTTCTTCCCATTTAATTTAGTTTGAGCAATTAATAGATGAAATGTAGATACTTTCTTAGCTTTCCAAAGAATAAAAAATCATATCAATCGGATATCAATGCAGAGAGTTATGACCAAAATAGTGCAGGTCTATCAAAGTGATTTAGGAGAAACGATCGACCGATTTAGGGGAGCGGTCGACTGCTGCAAGTGTAACGGCTATATTTTGGCAGAACGATCGACCGATAGCATGGAGTGGTCGATCGTTGGCGCGTAGAAAAGTCTCAACAACTAGTTTTTCCATGTCAAATTCATTGAAAAAAAGTGCGCAACGATCATATTGAAGAAAGAAGACTATAAAAGAAGTCCAAAGGTGCAAAATGAAAGTAAGACTTCAAAGAAAACATAAGCATCAAAGAAAAAATCAATTTTAGAAGCCTCTTGAGCTTAATTGGTTGAATCTTCTCTTTTCTCTCGTATTCTTGAGTTGAAGTTGTTGTAGAGAGATTGTAAGGGAGTATATTATTTTGTTCTTGTTGAGAGATTTAAAATTTCATTTAAGAGAGGTTCACAAATAGACTCTTGAGCGAAGAAAAGTGTGAGATTGAGCTTCTTTGAAAGAGAGATGTGCCTTACCTAGTTACCTCTCGAGGCGGAGAAAAGACGATGTTGTGTAAAAGTGTTCTTCTCCCTAGTTGAAAAGAAGTACTAGTGGATCTCCGACGGTCTCGAGGTCGAGAAGTTGGAGCGAGGACGTAGGCCAAGTTGGGGCCGAACCTCGTCAACAACTTGATTCGCGTCTTGAGTTTGCATTTCTCTCTTACTTGCTTTACTTATCATCTTGCATTCTCATATCATTATTGCACTTGTTCTTGATTGAGAACTTACGATTTGAGCTTTACGATAAATTGATTTTGAGCTTTCGTGTTTTTATTGTGGAATTGGTTTAAAATTTTATTACACCAATTCACCCTTTACTTATCATCTTGCATTCTCATATCATTATTGCACTTGTTCTTGATTGAGAACTTACGATTTGAGCTTTACGATAAATTGATTTTGAGCTTTCGTGTTTTTATTGTGGAATTGGTTTAAAATTTTATTACACCAATTCACCCCCACCCTCTTGGTGCCAAGTGATCCTACAGTTTGACCTTCAATTTCACTTCAGATATTCGTGATCTTCATCCACCGCACTACCAAGTACCTGGATATAATAAAATACGAGTTCAGCTTGAGGGATGGTTATGAAAGTTGATTGATAGAAAAAAGCAAAAAACTAAGTCTTAAGTGGTTATTATTTTTTTAAAGGATATTCTATCTATGTAATAAATGATTATCATTTCTCAATTACTTACTCATTTTCATTATGCCCCACTTCATTACAAAAAATTACTTTAAGATGGAACCGATTATCTTTTAGCAATCATATAATTATTATATATCAATGCATTTAGAATTATCATTCTGATTTAGTTTATAAAATTAAATTTACTAACGAACTCATTTATGTACCAATTACTTTAGTTTACTAAAATATAATCATCTATAAGACAAAATAATTGTTAATAAATTGAATTAATTGTTTCATAATTATCCCAAACATTTGGTATTAATAGGAAGAATTCATATTTAATGAGTGAAGTTTCTGTCAATGCTACTCATTTATGTGTATTTCCTTTTCCTTTACAAGACAAACTATTTACTTGACTAAAGACTTTGAGAATGTTTGAAAGTGCCATCAACTGCTGTCTGGCATGAAAATATGGAACGCTTGCCAAGCAAGCATTTGGGTCCCAAATGTTGGTGGCCAAACATACTCTTTACCTATAAGATCTACGAGGAGTTGGCTAACTTCTAACGAAATTTATCAATAAATATTGTCCACTTCAAAAGGTGGCGAAATAGTGAAATGAGTTGGGATTTTTCAGACATGATGAACACGAGATACACGCTTGTGTTCATGATAATTGATTTTTTTATGGGAATTACTTAAAAGCTTTTATAATGAACTCTACTAAAAAGATAAACATAAGTTAGATTCCTCAGCTAGAAGAATAGTTATGGACAAGAAACGTCCAAACGACATCTACAAAATATTAAGGTTGTGGCGCTACTTCTTCTATTTTATTCTTAAATTAAGCTCATTAAGTATAACTTGGGTTGTGTTATTAGTAATATTAATAATTGACATTAGTCGATAAATGTGGCAATTGTCACCATGACAAATATTCACATTATATTTTTGCTAATGGTTATTGAAAGTCGTTATTATATATTTGCCAAACCTAATGAATAATGAAATAATACCAATGACATAGATGTCCATAGGCATAAAGGTACATTTATTGACATTTTTATGTTAGTTTCTATAGTAATGTTTACATTAGTTGTCAACAGATATTCATTGACATGTGAAATTTCTTTTGTAGTGCATTATTTCTATCTTCCTAATATTACCTACATCTATGATAAGCACAACAAGACAAAGCTCCATGAATACACTTTCAGGCCCATAATATATTGAATCATTTTGTGATGTGTGGGTATCACATGCAGAATATTCAAGTGTGAAAAATGAATTTATGTTTGAGTTCATATACGTTATAATATAATTCTTATCATATGTGCATATTTCAACTTTGCATGCATGATTCTATTTTGTGTTCAACATCTTATATAATTACAACTTCGAATCAAAATGATATTACTTTTATGTAAGTTTAAGAAAATGCAGAAGATAAAAAAAATAGATTTTTCACAAGCTTGCAACATAAGAGCCACAATCAAGCACTTAGTTTCAAAAAAATAAAATATAGAAAAATTGGTAGAATTCTGATAACTTGTTTTTCTGCTCTGATAAAATATTCTCTATGAAAGCTACCTATAAGGTATCAAAAGACACGTGTTGAGTTAAAAGAAAAACATCTTAAAGAAGTAAGCCCTAGGAGATCAAGGAGAGTTCATTTTTGAACAAGAAACAATAGATTGGGTGGAGTTTGTTGAGGAGAAGGAAGAGATTAGTCGAAGAGCTCATATTCATTTCCATTTTGTTATTTTATTTTGTTGAACTTGGTTTTTTGTTTTTTTGTTTTTGTTTTCCGGTGATTTTTTAGTAGCTAATTTAGTTTTTTTTAAATTTTATTGATGCTTAAAATGTTCTTGTCATTAATTTATATTTTAGTTTGTTTTAAAATTGTGCATCATTTTTCCTTTTGATGTTAGTCGCTCTTTATGATTATGTGCAGTGCTTCTTATGCACTTCACGAATTGAACAAATTTATTTTGGGAGATTATTTTTGTTCTACTATATTCTACATGAACCAACATGGACTGATAGATCTAGTGAAAGTTGGTTGTCTAGTACAATAGTAGGACGAGTGGCTATTGTTTTTTGTGTTCATTCATTTACATTGAAAAAGGAGTTGTGATTTTGAATGTTTTCTTCATTGATATGAAAGGATAGCGAAGAAGGTGATAACTATCATTCCTTAAGTGTTTAGGTTCATTTCTTTTGTCTTTTATAATTTTCTATGTAGTATCTCTACATTAGCTAGTGCTTAGATGGAATCGAAAGGTTAAGTCACTGATCACTACTTATTGAACAAATGTTTATCTTTTAATCACTATCCGAGAGGACATGTGTTATATGTGCGGTGAGTTAAGAGGTACCTATTCTTTAACTATTCTTCATACTTGATTAGTAGTTGTGAATCCTAATTTGCACCATCTGAAATAAAAAAGACACTACAAGAAAATTCACAATTTGCAACGGCTCCTTCGTCGCATATCTGTCGCAAAATTGCTCGTCGCAAATTTTTTGCAACGGAAATGTCACCATATAGTGTAACACTTCCGTCGAAAAAAAAAATGTAGGATCTAGAATGGCACCAAGAGGGGGG
>LTAE01002439.1:3384-49416 GCA_001647135.1 Pontederia paniculata | reverse complement strand
CATTGGATGAATGAGGTGATCTGATTCCTCATCTACACGATCTTCAATGGGGGTTAGAATCTGGTCATGAAGGTTGTAATGAACTCATCCCATGTGCTTACTACATCCTCCTCCAATGAATGCAGACAGTCCTTGGCTCTATCCTGAAGAGATAATGGGAATAGGCGAAGTCTGACCGCATCATCGGTGAGTCCATCGCATTTGAAGGTGTCGCAGATCTCGATGAAGTTGATTAGGTGCTGGTTAGGATCTTCATGGGTGAGCCCACCGAACTGGTTCTGCCCCAGGTAACCCAATATGGTTGGGTTCAACTGTACTTGAATCCTAGATATCATTATAGGGCTGATTTTGAAGTTAATCATGATATCAAAGTCGCATGTTTTATTGTTGAAGGAGGATGATGACGGATAAAGATGAAAGGAAAAAAAAATGGATTTTCAAATGGATGACTTTAGCAAGGCTAAGGGTTTGTTTGGGTATGAGGAGGCAATAATTGCTAGAGAGGCAAAGACTCCAGCAAGATGGTGGAGATCTTATGGAGTTGATGTCTTGAGCTACAACTATTTGTTGTTAAGGTACTAAGTTTGACGGGTATCTCTTATGAATGTGAACATAATTGGAGTGCATTCGATATGGTAAAATTAATAATCCAATTTTTTATTATCAATATTTATTGATGTGATTCTCTTTTTAACAAGTTTAATTATGCATCAAAATGATAATGTAGGTTCATGCGAAAAGAAGAAATCATTTGAGTCATAAGAAGATGATTAAGTTAGTTTACATGATGTGTAATTTGGGGTTGACAAACAAAGCAAAACCAAGGATGGATGTGCATGTACTTGACATTGAAGACTTTGATTCAAGTGACAAGTGGATATATGATGGGTTTGAAGATTCAAATTTAAGATGGATTGGATTTCATCAACTGAATGAAGATAAACAAGTGGATGATGAAAACAATATTCTTGAAGTGAAATTGTAGAAAGTTCAGTACCCGTTGGAGGCTAGTGATGATTTGGAGATTCACATAGGCAATGATAGTGATAGTGAAGATATTGAAGACATTGAAAAATGAAGATGTTACTTTTTTGTTGCAGCTGCACTAGTTATCCTTTCTTGGATGATGAAACCTCATTTTTTTCTCCTAGTCACACAACAATAAGATCTCTCTACTCCATATTCTCACAACATCTCCTCCTTCATCTCCCTTTATGCAGGCAATATTCATCTCTCTTTGCTAAGTCACGCAGCAACATTACTCCCACAACCTCTCCTCCTCGTCTCCCTTTATGTATAAAAATTCCTCTCTCTCTCTCTCTCTCTCTCTCTCTCTCTCTCTCTCTCTCTCTCTCTCTCTCTNGTTGCAGCTAGCTGATATCTTTACAAAAGCATTAGGAAGAGATCATTTTCAGTTGCTTTGTAGCAAGTTAGGTATTCGGAATCCGAATGCACCAACTTGAGGGGGAGTATTAAATTTGGAAAATCTAAACAAATTGGTAGAAGATCCATCAAATCGTCAGAAGATCCATCAAATCATCAGAAGATCTGATCATTAAAATCTTTGTAACAAATTTTTATTCTTGTATAGTTATTTTTTGTTTGTCTATATAAACTCCAAAGTCAATGAGAAAAACAATGAGATCATATTTTGATCATATTTATTTTTGTTATTTGTTTGTAACTTCTTCCTTGAACTCTTGTGAATTTTCTGGTTTTCACACCCATTATCTTGTTGGTTGCATTGTGCATTAATATAATGGGGTGCTTCAAAACTTTCAAGTAATATGTGGGTATTTTGTTATTATGGTGAATAGTTTACATCGTTTGCTCAGTAATAGATGAGGAAAAGAGTTGACTGTGTATAGTGATTATCTCTCATAAAAAGTGCAAATGACATTTTTAACTTGTTGGTACATATTGTAAAGAAATAAAAATAACTAGAAGATAAAAGTTAGAAGACAAAAAAAAGCTTCTTCTATATCCTCTTCTTAAATCTGCATATTACATCACTCACATATATACTTCAATGTACAACAACTGCAATAATATGTAACAAACTCAGTTACGTGGATAACAAACAACCAACTTAATCGTGTTGTTAACCAATCAGCAAGATCAAATTTGATATATCAGCAAGATCAAATTTGATATACTCCAATACCCCCCTTTCAAGGTGGAGTGTGAACATTACTAACGCGCAACTTGCCAAGAATGAAGTGAAATTGATCATGTCCAAGTGCCTTTGTGAATCAATTAAAGTTTTGACGGAACATGTTCAATCACAATATGTTGAAGCTTAACATGATCACAGATGAAATGACAATCAAGTTCAATATGCTTGGTGCATTCATGAAACACTGGATTATTTGCAATGTGCTCAGCAGCTTTGTTATCACAAAGCAATTCCATTGGCTCTAGGTGATTGAATCCTAGTGTCTTAAACAAACTTTTGAGCCATAAAAGTTCACAAGTTGCCAAGGCCATTGCATGATATGCAGCTTCTGCAGATGATCGCGATATAATCGATTGTTTCTTAGTTCGCCAAGACACCGGGCTATCTCCAAGTGTTATGTAATATCTTGATATTGATCTTCTTGTTAACGGTCATCATACCCAATCAGAATCAGAGTATGCTGTTAATTTTAATAAAGATGGCCTATTAAACATAACACCTTGGCCCGTAGCTTGATTTTAAGTAGCGCACAACACGTATTGCATCATCCTAGTGCTCTTGTCTTGGTTCTTGCATAAACTGAGAAAGTATATGTATAGGATAACATAACTCCGGATGTGTGATTGTGAGATAAATCAACTTGCCAACTAGACATCTATATTGCCTAGGATTAGACATCAATGTTGTAGAGCTCAATGCCAAACGGTGTCTTTGCTGCATAGGTGTAAGAGAAGGTTTTGAACTAAGTAACCAACACTCTTCCAAGATATCCAAAATATATTTTCTTTGAGTGAGAAATATGCCTGAGGAATTGCTCGCCACCTCAATACCAAGAAAATATTTGAGGCGACCAAGGACCTTGATACAAAAACAATTAGGGGCCGTTTGGCGCATTCCCAGTTTTTGTTAACCGATAATTTAGATCACCATTAAAATAGATTACCACTTTATAAATTACCGATAATATTATATATAATGTTTGGTAAGTAGCAAAAATATAAATTATAATTTAAATTACGAAACAAAAAATTACTAAAATACCCTTCAAAATTGTTGAATTAAAATAAATATAAACAAAAAATAAAAAAAAAGTGAGTTAGGTCAAAATATGAGTTTATATTATCAATCATTCGTAAAATAATTAAAAAATAGATGATAATGTTTAACACTATTATTTTGTAATAAAATATAAATATTTTTAAAGTTCGATTGAAGGGATAATTTTGTCAAAATACATGTCATCTTGCTGGTAATCTGGANTAAAATAATTAAAAAAATAGATGATAATGTTTAACACTATTATTTTCTAATAAAATATAAATATTTTTAAAGTTCGGTTGAAGGGATAATTTTGTCAAAATGCATGTCATCTTGCTGGTAATCTGGAAAGACACCTCCCATTGGTGCTATCTTCATTACCAATAAGGTGGTAATTTAGATTACCAGAGAAGTTAAAATCACCGGTAATCTGTTGCAGCCAAACGTGGTAATATAGTGGGCCCTGAGAATTTTAAATTAAATAACCGGTAATCTATCTGCATTACCTCATACCAAACGTGGTATTCTAATCTTGTTTCTAATCTCTATTATGGTGCATGTGATGAGAAGGAAGCCAACGACTATGAAAAGGAGAGAAAAAAAATGAGTAATGGGGAAGAGTGTTGACTAATATTTTTCCTAGTTTCTTTCATCTACTGTTCTAATAGTCAATGAAGTAATCATCTCATGAGAGCATACCAATGACATGTCGCATTTGAAGAATTTTATATATTGTTATTTATCTTCATTATGGAGTTACTTCTTAATAGTTTCTCTCTCCAACTCTTGCAGAAGAAATTTAAATAATAAAAAAAATTCTAAAGGCAAATAGTTGACCTTTGTAGCAAAGGTGCACCGTCCGGAGAAAGACTACATAAAGCTAGTGAGACATGTGCGAAGATTGATCTTGAACCTTTATGAATGATCATTTCAGCTATGTGCAAGTAGACTAAAATTTGCATGTGTTAAAAAGCTAAGGATTTCAAGATTAGTAATGAAGAAAAAAAATAAAAATGAAATATTTGTATATGATTGGTGCAATGAAAAATTTTATGAATTAATGATTCATTCATAGTTAATGATTTATATTAAATTAATTATGATATTATTTAAAATTAAAAGATTATTAATCATAATTCTATTTTGTAATTATTATTGATAAATAATGTGACAATGGTTTGTTTCTAAACTTTTTATCACAATAGTATTTTTGTGGTTGTTATTAACATAACAACACAAACTTGACAATTAGTTCAACTATTATCACATAATTTTGTCAAAATAGAATTTTTTTTTAATTTCATTGGTCACAATAGCCACAAAGTTAAATAATTATTACTCACAAGCATCATGCTAAAATTTTTTTGACAATGCATATTTAAACATAACATTTTTCATGAGTAGGATTATTATTCAGTTAAAAAAATATTATTTATCACAATGCTACTTGTGACTATTGAAATATATAATTGTCAAGAAATAATATTTGTGGCTAACAAGCAATAACCATGCCATAAATAGCTACGAATTATTGCCACAAAAAATATCGTGATTATAGGTTATTAGCCACAATAATGAAACCAATAGCCATGAACAAATATGTGACAATTAATCAATTATGTTGTAGTGTTATACTTGTTGCTGCAAAAATGTTGTCCATCGACCACCATGTTTTTTTGGTTGTTAAGTCAACAATTTTGCCCTTCTCTTGAGTGAATATAGAAGAAATGGACAATATCAATGATCTTGTGATAAGACTCATAGCTATAACAAAAACCTCAATATACATTAAGGTTCACAAAATCTTTTTCTTATGTGATTCAAAGTTCATACATTAGGATTCCAAGTTCTAACTATATACACTATGAGTTTGTATGCAGTCATGCTAGTGAATATCTCCAAATGAAATTAGAGTTCTCTTGTACTTAAAACCACCATAAGTTGAATACATGTTTACCTTGCATGTGAGGAAATGCGACCATATGTTTATGTAGTGTTGGCAAATCTAGAATTGTTTTCAACTATTATCTTTGCAATGACCTATATTTATTAGTCCATCTTGAATTGTTGGGTTACTTATTGTTTTAACTTGAATCATTAGCTATTTTATATGTTTGTGAGTTGAAGTATGAGTTTGATACACTTTAAAGCTTAAAATGATGTATTACGATTAAAATTCTTTAGGATATATNACTTTTCGAGTTTATCGAAGGTAAAACTAGTTAACATAGACTCTCAACTTTGAAAATCATATTCTTTTTATCCTCTACCTCCGGCATGTCATATGTTCCTTCCAGCTGCCCTTGGAAGCTTACACATACAATATTTCATTTGTCAATGTTGGGTTGTCAGAATCCCGTTAGCTTTGCGGTAATTTATCTTTTTTGATGAAAAGTATTGGGTTGTGATGCACAAGATGGAAAGGTGTGAAACTTCATGCTCCTCCAAAAGTCTTGGAATAACAACACAAAAGTATCATCATGCAATTCTAATTCATAAATTAGTAAGAGTTTGAATAAAGTGCAAAGTCGTGCAAAGAAAACGTAGAAAAATGCATGCGATGAGAGTTATGCTATAAAAAAAAGTATGCAATTCATGCTCAAATATATTTTCTTAAGGATAAATCATATGCACATGATGCTAAACTAAACTGATCAACTATTAAAACTTTTAGGTTGTAGAAGATAAAGAATTCAAGTTCAACTATTAGTACGATGAAAAATATTATGTTTCCTTTTTTACCATTTTTATTTCTAATTTAATTTTTGAATTATTTTAAGGTCATCACCTCCCTCGCGAGAAAGAGTTCAAAGCTCAATTACATAGTAGAATTAACATCAATGTTCACTAAAAAATTGTATTTCATGGTCATCGACCATTTTATCTCAAGATAAAAAAAACAAAAAATAATAAATGAAACTATTGCAACCATATTTACAACCACATTAGTGATGTGTTCATGACATTAGTGAAATTTTAAAACAACTATTTTCTTTTGTCTGAAATTGTAACTACAAAAATGATTCTTTTTTAAATTCCAAAGTCTCGAACTCTAATTACTATTTTAAGAATTCAGATAAACAAAATGAGTTGGATCAACAAAAATTATGATATGACTTAAAATACAAATCTACTCATAAATTGATTAAAAATACGGTGATAGTGGACAACCTTGGGGGATCCCTCTCTCCATATTGAAAGTTGTTGTCAAACTGCCATTCCATAGAGCTTTTAGTGATGCAAATGAAATGCAATTCATTATTGTTGACCTTAGATCATTGGATATATTTAAGGCTCGCAAGGTGTCATCAATAAAGCTCCACAGTAAATAGTCAAAAGCTTTTTGCATATCAATTTTGATAGCGGCATAACCTCCTCTTCTACGCAAATATCTTAGAGTGTGAAGCAACTCTTGGGCTATTATTATGTTATCCTGAATTTTCCTTCTAGATACGAATCATGTTTGATTTGGAGCTATCCACTTTGGCATTGGATCTTTCAAATGATTGACTATTGTCTTTATTATGAGCTTGTAGATCGTATTGCACAAGCTAATTGATCTGAATTGAGTAATAAATTCTGGACTAGTGACTTTGGGCAATAGAACTAGAAGAGAACGATTTATTGGCTTCATATGATATCTCCCCCTGTTATGGCTTCACTAATTGTGTGCGTAACTTAGTGTTTGATTAGTTGTCAATTCTTTTGATAAAAGACTACTTGGTAATCGTGGAGTCCTGATGCTTTATAAGGTTCCATGGATTTTAAAACTTTCTGAACTTCCTCTTGAGACACTTGACCTCCTATTGCTTGTAGAAGTTGAGGTCTGGGCCGCATGTTCCCCTTGGTGCCATTTGTATAAAAAACTTATGTTCTCATTAGTCCTTAAAAACTAATCAAATTAGACAAATAAATTATGATTTGGTGTTTGAATGAAAAAATGTAATGAAGAAGAACTAAAAAGTTAATTAGATGTTTTAGTTCGATAGATGTTTGGATGAATATGTAGAATTAAAGTATATTTTTATTTTTTAGAAAGATAAAAATATTAAATTATTTATATATTTATGATAATTTATTATTTATTTTATATGCTTATTAAAGTAATTAACAATATAAACTTGTTTTAAAATATTACAATAATTATTATTTACTCATTTAAATAAGAAAATAAAATTTAATTTAATATTATTTCAAATAATAATATCGTGTATTAAACAATTTTTTTATAATTTTATTTAGGGATGTTCACGGGTCGGGTTGGACCCGACCCGAACTCAAAATCGAACTGACCCGACCAATTTTGGTCGGGTCGGTTTGGGTCGGGTCGTGCCATTTTTGGCATGCAAATCTGATCCAACCCGACCCGTCCAAAGTCGGGTTGGATTGGGTCAGATCGACGGGTCACCCGATCAATTTTTTTATTTTCTGTTTTCATTTTTTATTTATTTTATTTTATTTTTTTAATATTTAGTATGAATCATTATATCTAGTATTCATTTTACAACATAAAAAAGCTTTTTAAAATATTTTATTATGATATATTTTAACTTTTAAATTAAATTAAACCTTTAAATTAAAATTAATTTAATTTTAAAAAAAGTTAAAAAAAATTGGGTCATCGGGTCGGGTCGGGTTGATTCGGGTTGGAATTTTTCAACCCGTACCCGACCCGTCCAAGGTCGGATCTTGGTCGGATCGGGTCGGGTCCGACCCGACCAAGAAACCGAACCCAATTTAGTTTGGGTCGGTTCGGATGGCCGGGTTCACCGGGTCGACCCGACCCCGTGAACACCCCTAGTTTTATTAAGGATGAACTAAAACAAAAATTAATACCAAAAAATAATTAAGATAATATAAAAATTAAAAATTGAAAAAGGAGAAAAGCAAATTTTGTGCGTTGATGAGTAATTAGTATTATACTTTATTGTAACAAATAAAGTAACAAAATGCGAATATAATCTAAACAACGTGTTACTATTTTTTATAATAAAATAATATTAATTTAATGATTCAATTTTATGTTTTAATTATAAGCTAATTAGCGATAATTTTAAATGAGTTTACATTTTTATCAAAATAAATTAATAGACATTTTTAAATTAATTATTGTAATTATAATAACATAAATACATTTCTCTATTTTACTTTACTATATTTTAGGGAAAGAATATAATTACTTAAGTTAATATATAAGCTTTAAAATGTCACATCAAGAATAAAAGAAAAAAGAAGTTGGTTCACGCCCTTCCCGAAACTAACTTTACTTGGCAAGATCTAAAAACACTAAGTTATGATCACGTGATAGATTTGATTAGAATTTAATTTTACAATCTTCTTTTTTTTGCCTTGTGTTTGAGTGAACTAATCGAAACTAGGCTAATTCTGACCCTAGTTCCGATGTCCAAACAGGTCTTTTAAGTTGCAAAGCCCATACAAAATTATTGGTGTGCATCTTCATATTCTTCAATATATAAATGCCAATACACTTTGGCTCTTGCGTAGATGGCGATCGGAGCACACACAAATTAAAGGTGGTTGCAAATTTTGACATTGTGAAGACCTGTAGATGTTTTATTCACTGGGGAATTGAACAAATGTGCATAATCCGGAATACAAAGGAATAAGGTGCAAGTATAAATATCTATTTTACACTTCCATATGAAAGTTTACCGAGAAACTTGTACAGAATAAACTGGTAACTAGTTTAAGTTCCGTATATAGAATCTGAGGAAGGCTCATTGGGCTTCTTTCTCTCTCATATATACAACTTAAGTAGGATTTCACTGTAACAAGTAGTCAGTACGCAGAGCTAGCTGGAGCAGAGACTGCAGTGAGTGCCTGCTTCTCCCCGCTCAACTATTCTACCTCTGCCTACTGCCTACCAGAAGATTAGTATTAATTATATTTACGTAATTTAATAGGTTAAGAACCGTGAAGATGACTCAGTGAGCGACTCGTGCATTATTCCACAACCCTACAGCTGCTTAAGAATTCATCAGACTTGTTCAAGTAGCTTCTCCAAATGGATCTCAGGTCTGGATCAGCAATCTCGAGCCATGGCTTCCCTGGTCCACTGAAATGTAGAACTGCAGCAGATTCAAGTAGATTTGTGTCCGGAATCTGTGAACCCAATCCTGACAGATGCCATGAAGGTTCAATAGAGTGCGCCTGGCCATGGAATGCTACCAAAGCTGGAGGCAGCCATCCCATGTGCCACAAAGTGAATCCGGACTCCCGATTCTGCAAAGTAGCATATATATATAACACTTCCATAGTGTAACAATTTTAGAACTTAAGGTTACACTGTAGCCTTTGGTTCTTAATGCAACGCCAGGGAATCCAAAAATGACTGAAAGAACTTACCATTTTGAGCCAATACTGGTATGTTTGTGTTATATTTGTCCCTCTCCATGCTCGGAGATCAACAATGTTCATGCCCTCCAACCATGCACATTGATCTTTAGATAACCCAAGTTCTGATAGCATCGGATTAGAGAAATTCAAGTACCCGTCCAGCTTCTTTCCAACACAAAAATGGTCACCTAACTCATCATTTCTTCGAACATTGATTGCGCCAATGATTCTTCCATTCAGATGTAAATCCCACAGAGGGGTTAGATCTCTCCGTATTACAACATCATCATCAAGAAGGATCACCTTTCTTAGCTTGGGGAGTAACTACATCACAAAGATTAAGAGTTTAACATTTATTAATTCTCAAAGAAGGCTTTTGGAGTATATAAATCAGTTTGTGTGATTACCTCTGGAAGATGGATCCTTAGATAATTCAACAACAGAAACGTACTTGGCTGCATAGCTAGAAGTCTTCTGAGATCTTCATCAGCTCCACTATAGTATCGATAACCTAACAAGCTCCTGTGGATTTCCTCTACTGTATCTTTGATCGATGTGCTGACCCCAGAACCGAATTCAAATTGGTGAAGCCCCTTTACTTCTACAATGGCAGGATCGATGGGATGTAGAGCAAACCAAGCATGCATTGCTGTGTATGTTTGCTTATCAGTAACAATATGAAAAACCAAAGTTTCAGGATTAGCAGAGTTAGTCATGGCGGAAGACACCACAACAGCAGCAGCAAGTACGTTGTCAGTGATGAGAGCAATATGAATGTAGGAATTGTTTGTTAGTCGTGAGGAATATTCTGGTGGTGGCAGAGAAGATCGAGCTATGGCATTCACTAAGTACTCCTCAGCTAACTTTAAGTTGAAACAATTCATGTTCTTTGGAATACCAACAGAAGCCAAGTGCCCAAAAACTGATGCTCGAAGCCTCGCAGACTGTACCCGGTGTTCCATCTTTAGAAGCTGTACCAAGTCTAGCTTGTCAGAAAAGATTTTTCATATTAAGATCAGAATATCATTCATCAGAGCAAATGAGAAATGGAAATACATGAACAACAAAATAAATGACATTGTTATTTGAAAAAATATATATTACATTGTAAAATCATTTTTTATTAAATCTAACACTTCTACGTCTGCCACTTATATATCAAGATTGACCACACAACAAGAAAAATAAAGGTTTGATGCACCAATGAAAAAGCATCATTGACTGCATTTGAGTATGATAGTTAAACTATTTCCTTTCATTTTTCTGACAACCTATCTACTTATGGACTGGAATTGTCAGTCAACAAAGAATGTTCCCTTTTGTTTGAAATCTACAACCAAGAATGTTGGCGTTTAAATGAAAATTTGGAGAGGTCGTAGGAAACACAAATTTATGTGGACATTGAAGTTGGTTAACTTCAAGATTTTACCAAATGACCAACATGAAACCATCTGTTCTCAGACGTGATACAGATATATCAGAAGCATTTATAATGTATTCTAGCATTTACTGATACACTGTAGTACAACAGCTATTCTGTACCTGATGTGACTCAACTTGTCATGAAAACTTTATGCATCTTGCAGAACTATTGACTATTAGCTCTTGTGGCAAGTGAATTGAAAATTATAGAGTACACCAGGCTCGAATGTAACATGGGCATAATATAATCCATGACGATTTAACAAACTTATTTCAAATTTCTCAGACAGGCTGACCATGTAATATATCACAATTATACTGAGCATGCCTGAAGAAAAATGTTTTTTTCTGAAAAAATCCTGTTTCCAATGTTTGGAAACCAAAATTTCAAATAGTGAAAATATTTATTTAATGATAAAAATCAACGAAAGGTATGAGAAATATTTCTCTTCTGAGGGAAAAAAAATCTCTTTTCAGAATCTCTTTCATATAAATAAAATAGTTTAATCCTATTTCTTAATATGTTTTTTTATACTCTAATTGTAGGAGAATATTTTTTTTATAATGTTTATAAATCGTTTTTCAAACTATGTAACTGAATTTGATGATATTTTTATCAAAATTATATAATTTTGCCCCAATATTAAAAAGAAAAGATAGATAACGAAAAATATTAAAAATTTGTGCCGATTGTTCATAGATATTGAATCACAGTCTGTATCTGGACCCAATAATGCAATATGGACCCAGAATAAAATGTGGAGCAATGTGAAAGTAGATGTGATCTATATCTAAAAGCCTTGCAGAACCAATTGCACATTGTAGGTCCCAAACTAAGATCAAGATGATCACAACCTATACAATTACTGGACATTAGCATTATGAGGTTTCCGAGCACATCCTGCAATTACATATTTTAGTTTCGGAAGTTGGCAGTCCCAATCTCTTCGTGGGTCAGGATCTGTTCTACAGCATCGAAGAGACAACACCAAAGGTGAAACATCCCACAAGGGCAGTATGATATCTAAGGTTGTGCTGTCACACATAGGAGTAAAAGCTTGGGACAATCGGTCTCATGCATCCTGTCTGAACAAAATACAGCTTTAGCCTACAAGCCATGGCCCCACAAGTGTCAGAATAAGATGAGCATTTAGCTCAGAGATTTATGTCAAGTGTTGGCCCTTTTTGTTTGCATCTTGTGCTCACCATGTGTCGAGAGCATCACCACCAAGAAGACATCTTGGATGAAAGCAAGGGAAATGAACAGTGGAAGCATGGTGGGTCTCGTTGGGCATTAAAACCCCCCAAACATGCCGCATGACATAATCCACTTCTGAAGTGGGGAAGAGTGAATGGGGCAGTGTCGAAGTTGTTCTCTACTGCTTGGCCATTTTGCAGTTCAAAATTTGACTGGACGAGAGTGAAGTCGTAATAAATGAAGTGATTCTAATGTTTCAACTGGATCTATGGACCGTGGGTCTGCATCTATTGAACATGTAAGTGACCATTGGCAGCAGGACTGAAATTAAAAGCAGCGAATTGTTGTTGCAGAAGAAAAAAGCATAAATTTACCATGGCCTTAGTCCTCAACACAAATGCTTGTATGTCAAGATGCTCAGAAAAGGAAGCAGATGACATCTCCGCAATCAGATCCTCGAATGACTCCGGCGCAGCCTGGACTAAATTGGGGTCCAAACTTGTACCTCCTTCTCCCCTATCTGCGCCATCTAGATAAGCTCTCCTCAATTCCTCCATTATTTCCTGCTCACATGAGAATAGCCAACTTTAGAGCAAGACAACAAACAGAACAGAGCCACTAGTCCTACTTGTGTCATAATCTTTTAGCTCCTTTAGAAGATGAAATCAAAAGACATTAAAATATTGATGTCACGGTGCATCTAATCACTGATGGGGAAGTTAAAAGTATTCTTTATCGCATCATTCTGACATGAAATATGATTCCAAAACTGACTCATTTTTAAGGTGAAATAGAAAAGTTTTCTTGTCTGCAGCGGATATGTGGCAAGAGCCGGGTGCCATGGGCGAGGGCACTACTCTACACGGTGACAAGGGACCCCCCAAGAAACCGCGTAGCGGCATGACCAGGACCCAAAGTTCCCCAGTATCCACAGCACTGTTAACATGACTCACAGGAACGAACACTTAATGCATTTTGACGAACACTTTGATTGCTTAGTTCCCTTCCCGTGAAGAATCAGCAGTGGAGTGGAAACTTAAATTCCCAACGCGAATTATCGATTCAAAACTAAGCTTTTTAATCAGAATTAAAAGGAAAAAAAAATATGTGTGCGAGTTGCGAATACTCACCATGGATGAATCGCTCCCCCACAGCAACCGAGGTCGGATCTTCCACCCTAAGCATCCTGAATGCGGAATCAATCCGATTCATATCGTATGAAAGCAAACAAGCTCCACGTTTAGAAAAGATTACTAGCAAAGTCTATTTTTTTTCAACAAATATCTTGAAGGCAGCATAATGGCACGTACTTATCGAAGGGCAAATGGAGGCGCCGGCGTCGAGAGCAAGGAACGCCGCCCTGATGAACAGAAACGGGAGCAGGACGCCGGCGACCAGGACCGTCGGCAGGACGGACCGGCACGAGAACCGTCTTCCGGAGCCTCTCACCTTCGTGACCTCCCACCCCACTCCGCCGCCGCTCCCACCCGCTCTCGCCACGGGCGATATGTACACCTGCATTCTTCTCTTTTTTTCTCTCTCTCTCTCTCTTCCCTCCTCTGCTTCTCGCACCTGCTGCTTCTGCAGCGATCACCACTCGTCCTTCCCGACGACTAGCAGCAGCAGCAGCAGCGGAGACAGCAAACCGACGAAACGCGTGCGGACTTCCGCTTCTTCTTCCTGCAGCACAGCATTCTCCCAAGCGGTCCCGACGCTCGCCTGGTGGCCAAAGGAGCGCGGGCAAACGAGGGAGCTCTGCGGCTACGGTTCAGGTGAGAGGTCGCAGTCGGAAAGAAGAGGACCTCTCTCCTCCGGTTCCTTTCTTCTGCGTCGGCGGCGATGGAGAGCGACGGGCGAGGAGGAGAAAGGCGAATGCCGCGTTCGAAGCGCCAAAGTAGTTGCAGTAGAAGGGAGGGAGTCGTATTAATTATTAAAGCCCACAAGTACTATAAGGTTCGCACACAGAGGAGGACCCGTCGGATTACGTAATTGCCCCTAGGAATTAGCGAAATGGAAGGAAGGTCCACCGACAGAGTTTGGAAAGCGACGCTTATTTCCATCTTTTTAATTCTATCCTATTATTATTATTATTATTATTATTATTATTATTATATATATATATATATATATATGAGCTAATTTTAATTAAAAGAATACTTATTTAAAAAAAGAATAAGGGGATTTTATTAATCTGTGGATGTATAAGTGGAAAAGGGTGATTGTATTTAAATATTGCTGTTGGGAAGACTTTTGTTAGTGTTTTATTTTGTCGCGAAATGGGGGTGCTATAAGTTTTCGATCGTGACGTGAGTCGCATCCATTTCGATCATTTTGACTAAAAATATTTGTATATTTAAATGCAGTTGGACGTATTAAATCGGGGAACTTGTAACAAATTTAAATTTTGATGATTTGTTTTTGTATAGACAGTCCAATTTCTTTTCTTAAATTAAAATCATCATTCTTAATCTTTAAAGTTTGGATTGAACATTTATGTACGAGGCTTCATTTGTTTTGCTCAAATTATTTCATAGAAAAAATATTTCCTTACTTTCCGCAATTTGATAACCAAAAAGAATTACGTTGATAAAAATAGTAAATTATGTTTTTAACAATGAGCTACACTTTTTTCGTTAGATCGCTTTCCGTTATATTTAATAAACGTATATCAAATACATAAAAAAATTAAGAAAATTATTTTTTTAATAGTTCATTTTCTTTATGAATTTATTTTCATCCAAACAAACGAAATCTCAAATTAAAAGGCAAGATATTTTTTTAACACTTTTTCAACTATAATCTTCTTCGACATTTAATCCTAAATTATAAATTTTAATCATCAAGATTCAAACTTATTCTAATTTGTCACTTAAGTTTTTTCATCAAAATTTTATTCATTTTTTAACTAACTTTTGTAATAATTATGAAATATCATCTTTACCTCTTATTTTTTAATCCAATAAAATATCAAACAAACAAGAATTGATGTAAGGATAAAAATTAGTATTTAGTAATTATTGTTTAATGATTATTAAATATATTTTATCATAATGTTGTTTTCTAAAACATTAATTCTTCTTAAGTATATTAAAGAAGTAAGAATAAAAATAATATTTATAAATATTAAAAAACAAAGTTAATTTCAGATACAATATGAGAGAAAGACTCAAGTGAGATCAGGATAATTTCTTTATAATTGAAGACTATGTGCTAAAAATGTTATAGTTGATATGATAGAAAAAAATGTTCAAAGTACTCCATAATTAAATAAATAGCACCTTATTAATGCTAAATTTGTGATGAATATTATATTTTCTCTCTCTTAAATTTTTTTTCTTCGAAATTTATTTTTTATAAATTTAATATCATATGATTGAGGATGTAGACAACATATTACTCCTACTTATATAGGAAAAACCTTTATTTTTTCTTAAAAAAATATCCTAAAAATATAACGTTCCATTTATTTTATATTTAGCATCATCATAAGTTATGTTAACACAATTAGTATATTCCGATGGAGATGAGAATTTCACCCGCATAATGCGTGAAAAAGTGTCACTTGATTTTTTTTTTCTCAAACTATCTTTATTTTAATATATTTTAAATATATATATTTTTTCAATTATTATTTCAACGTTTGACTTTATTATGTTCTTAAAATCATATCATATTATTTTTAAATATTTAATTAATTTTCTTTGAATATTTTTATTATATTTTGAATTGGACTATGTCATATTTATTATTTAAATATTATCATAATAGACGTAATGTCATAAGAGAGTGAAAAATGTTTTTAACTGTAAATCATAATTCTTTTGATATAACAAACATAGATAATGTTGATATATTACATTTTAATTTTAATCATTTTGTATTTATAAATGTTAAGAATATACTTGAAAAGATGTTAGTTATTTTTCCTAGCATATGATATTTAACAATTATTTAAATATTGAGATCTCAGATCTTTTACTTGGGCTAAGAGTTTTTTTTAATTACATAGCATAACAATTCTCATGCTTCCCAGGATATCCTACTTCTCTTACCTGTTCTTCTATATAAAATTTAAATGTGAGAATAAAGCAAGTAATATCATTTAATAAATTCACTTAGTATGTTTCATTTATTATCGTAAGATCTAAAAGTATATTATAACGGATGACTAAAAATTTTATTATTATTATTATTATTATTATTATTATTATTATTANTAAATTCACTTAGTATGTTTCATTTATTATCGTAAGATCTAAAAGTATATTATAACGGATGACTAAAAATTTTATTATTATTATTATTATTATTATTATTATTATTATTATTATTATTATTATTATTATTATTATTATTATTATTATTATTAGCATACAAAGGTATATATATGATTTATTTCTATGGTTACTTTTATGGGTATAAACTTCTTTTTATTTTTCAGAAATAATTCCAATAATAATAATTTATAATTTGAAATTTTCTTATATTACTTGATTTATGAACCTTTTAAAATAATATTTTCTTACCTTTTCAATTTTTTCAAGGAAAATTAATTCTGAAATCATAATAAATTAGGATTCTGATTTTCTATTTGCTGAATTAGGACTCTTTTAAAAAAGAAGTATTTACTATTTTTTGGGGAAAATAGATATTAGTTTTTATTAACATACTTTTTTGGTTTCCAAGAAAAATAATTTCAAAATTAATATAAATAAAGTTTTAGTTTTTCGTAATTTACTTGAGATAGGAATCTTTTCTAAGAATTATTACTTCATATATTTTTGTTTTGTTCCAAGAAAAAGGTAATTCCAAGGATAATAATAATAATAATATAATTTTATTTTCCTTAATTTACTTAAAGAAGTACTCTTTTTTTGTTTTATTATATATATGGAGAGCGGGAGAGAGAAATTACTTTGTTCAATATATTTTTTTGGATAAAATGATATTTTTTTGAAAATATGTTGTTAGAATAAAGTAATATATTTTTTGTTAGAAATCCAGATAATATAAATGATTTTTTTTGCAAAAAATATTAGGTGTTTACTCCTAAGACTTCATTCCTTTTAATAATATATAAATGTCGATTATTAAAATTTATAAGCATAGATAGTAGTTATTGGCAATATTATTTATGCCTAAAAATTATAAAAAAAAGTGCAGAAGAATTAAAACTATACAGATATAAATTATTTAGAAATAAAGATATAAATGATTTTTATTAAGATTAGTTGATAATTGTGCATTCATAGCGATTATTTAATAAACATATGACTAAATCGTGGATGTGATTTAAATCCATATTAAGACACATTTGAATAATATTATATATATATATTATTTAAAATCTAATACACAAACATATATATAACTATTCATTTGTGTTTTCGTGTTTTTCATAAATTAAAAAACGGTGATTGCTGATTGACTTCTGCAATTCGTTATAACACAGCTAATCCTTTACGTGTTTTTTTTTAAAAAAATGGTTTATTTACAGCTTACATATAATACCGTCATAGAAATTTATCAATGCGCCATATTAATACAAGAAAAGCATGTGTATAGCATCTTATGCCGAGGTATAACCTTGGTTGATTGATTTAATAATTATTTATTGATAAATAATGAGTTTGGTTATATTCAAAGGCGGCCATAAAGCCCTTTTAATTTTATACTAATTTGAAAGTTACATTTCATTAGGATTATTTTCTCTTAGACTCTTCAAGCTATTTATCACATAATTTAACATTTAATCATATATAATGAGGGGAGCAAAATGAAATTTTAATGACTTAAGGTTTAATGTAGAACTCCATAATAGTTTGAAAGGTGTAAGAGAAAATAAACTCATTTTTTTATTTTATTTATCATTTTGAATTGTCAGATTAATCAGATGAATATATATATATATATATATATATATATATATATATATATGTATAATTTCATCTTACAACTTAAATAACGAATCTGACATTATGCACGATCATTTAATCAATGAAATGAGAGAATATGCATTCTAAATTAAAATGGTGATGGATTGGGCCAACTATTCTGGATGAGCACGAGCATATCCGAATTCAATATAGTCAATCATTATCAATTTTGTTTCAATATATAAAATATTTTTTTTTCTTGTAAAACAGCTATTTCATATGATTTTTTCGTAGTCATACTACATATCTTTGCTTATATCTTATGTAATATATACTATTATTAATATAATAATATTATATGTCATTATTTAGTTACTAATTTATTAATTTATCATATAATTATATTAAATACTATATATATGATATAAAATATATTTTTTATTATAGTAAAAGATTCGGAATCTTTTAAAAAAAGTACTAAAATTTTAAAAGAATTCAAATAGCTTGCCATGGACCATCTGACCTATATGAATTTAGCCTATGTTGCTGGAATGTTATTTTGGTTGATACGACACAATACGTCACAATTTTTTTTATATGAACACGATCAAATACGAATTAACTGATACGAGCATCCACTAAATTTTATAAATAATAATCTACACCCTCATTTATCTCTTAATATAAATGCATTCATAACTGGTTACTTCAATTATTAATTTCCATAGAAAATGTCATAAAATTGATTTCGGAATAGTTCCTTGTGAGTTGTAACTCCTAAACCGTGGCCTCCAACCTTCGATCTCATCTCCAAAGACTAATTAATATAATGACCACGCCAAGCATGTGCCTGCCTGGATATGATATGGCCATCCGACATCTCTACATCATTAATTAAGGTGACTCAGCATACTTAGATTAAGACTAATTGGTGATATGTCATCATAAAAACTTTGGCGAAACCCTAACTAATTCTTAGTTTGCTATCAAGAATTATGTTGTTTACCAAGGAAAGTGACAGAAAATTCGGATCAGGTCTCATGATTTAAAATCATAACACTGTTTTTTTTTAATTCCTTCAAATAGAAAAGCTACCAAAATTAGGTCGTCGGATATAAAAAGAGGTCAAAGGTTCAGCTTATTAATTATTTTAAGCTATCAAAATCTCGATTTTTTTATTATTTTATATATTAACTAACCATCTCGTAGAATTTTTGATATGATTATAAAATCTTACTATTTTCAATCAGTCCACTCTCGAACAATTTTGAGTAAAATTTTGATCTCAACAACTTTGTTACAAAGTATGCAGGGTTGAGCTTTGCTGAATATAGATTGTTCCTGAACACATAAAATCTCTTTATAAGATTGACAATACAGAGATTATATATCTAGTTAAAGAGCGCTTATTTTCTGAATCGTATACTTCCAATTCATATTTTTTTTCAAGTAAAATAGATGGCTTCCTTGATGATAAACAACTGCAGACATTTTGATTTTGAACTTGTAAGAAATAACTTTGTCAAGGGGGCATTTCAACTTCGAAAAACAATAATTGAGATCTAGAAATGAAGAACAGATAATTAAAAGGTTGCCAGGTAGTGGAGAGAGAGAGAGAGAGAGAGAGAAGAGAGAGAGAGAGAGAGAGAGACGAGTGTGCATGTGTGGAGAGAGAAAGCTCACATGATTTCATAAAAGTGCAAGTTGGCTTGGCTCCTTGATCTTAGCCAAAAATGCTAACCAAGGAGCACCCACCCAACATAAGTGGTCCAGTTTGAACTCCATGATTGAAATTGTTATGAAGCCACTCGTATTCCTTCACCAAACACACAACTCTTGCTATTGGACCTCATTCAAAGGTTCTCTCCAGTGACAAAAGTACCTTGGGCCTGCCTGCATGTGGCATTGCACAATCATAACCTTACTTCTCAGTTCTCATACTAAACTACTGCATGATGTGGCAAAGGAACAAAAGATATGCAACATCTCAATAACATTCGCATCATCATTTTAATGGCAAGTAATGTTCTATTTGGCAATACATCTGCAACAAAAATGGGTTTAGTAACATTTACTAAAAAGATACAAAAAATTGATTAAACAATTTTAATAACGATAAATAATCGTCAACTTTCACGACTATAAAAACTTGCTTTAAAAGAAGTATTGATAACATTTATCTAATAAGTGTTACCAAAAAATTATCTATCAATCCTGAAGTGATACATACCAAAACTACAAAACGATATTAGATATAAAATTCTGCAAATTAACGTATTTTTGACGTAGTAAACTCTATGAATGGATGTGCAAAACATTAAAAGGCAAAAAAGAGTACTGCAAAAAACTTTACTATAAGTAAAAAAGTATATATTATAATAAATTATAGATTTTTATTTGTTCTTTTTTTTTCATCTTCACATTTTTTTAGTACCGAATACAAATACCACACACACATAAATTGTTTATTATATATTTTCAATGTCAAACGTAATTTGATACTTGACTCACAAAGAGTGAATGAATGTATATCTTGTTATTTACATAAGTTACAACTGCTACGAAGGATTATTTTTGTGAATTCTATGACATGGGCTAAGGAACAATTGTCACTCCACGGATAACTATCAGGACTATTTAATTATACATAATGGAGAGAGAAATAGAAGTGGGAAAATGGGTACCTCAAAATGAAAATGTATTATCTTTGTAAAAGGATATGCATGGCTTAATTAGAACCGAAAGCAAAATCTTATATCAGACCAAATAATAAAAAAATGAATAACGTCATCATAAAAGCAATGCTAAAATGTGTGAGAACACATAATAAAAGCATGTCTCCAGAAATGATGTTACAATACTTATCAGGACCGGGAAGGGGTTAAAGAGTTGGAATATAAGATACTGATGGAGATATACTAGATTAACTTAATTATTCTAAAATCCTAATTAAATTATCTGCATCAATTTATCCATTTAAGAAATAACGAGAGAATAATTTTTATTCATCAAACCTTAATTCTATTACAATGAAAATCTCTAAAGAGTTTCATAAGTCAACTAAACAAACCAAAGACCAAAGATTCAAGGCAGAAGGCCCATAAACCAAGTTGATCCACATCATATATTTCTATTATTTATTGATAATGTCTAAAATAAACTCATATGTCCTTAATACAATATACTTCTTGAGCATTTGAAGGGACGAAATCACTCATCTTATACGAATATCTCGATGACCAGGGGGCTAAGGAGTAGAGCCTCCAATTAGAGTATTATGAAATTTGTGTTTTCTATTTTTTATTAAAATTCCTTATATAAACTTTTTAGGATTCATATTATTCTTTATATTATATGACATATTATTTTCTTCCAAAAAAAGATCTCATCCGTCGCTCAAGAACATAGTCTAGTTAAGGATGAACACCTTTATATTTTATCTTTTATGTGTGTTGATTCTTCTCTCTCACCCTACTTCTCGTAACACTGCTACTTAAGTAAATGAGAAATCAACATATGATTTACCTAGGATATATCTCCACACATTATATGAGATTTAACACAATAAAATGTTGTGATATTTCATAATGAGCGTGCAATATCTAAAGTATGGACAAATGTGTCATGTCGTTGTAATCTTTCTTTAGAAGTATATTAACAATGTAACTACACATTATCTTTCATATAATGAAATATAAGCTCTGGATGAATAGCATTTGGTTATGACAATTTTCTTCCTCGAGAAAATATATATATGAGATTTGCCTATCGTTTGATGTCTCGTGCACCTAAGAAAAGTTTTTTACCTACTACATTTAATTTTTTTAATTTGTCATATCGAAATAATAGATAACAACATCTTCGTTTCATACTCTAAATTTAGTATATGTCGGTAAATGAATACTCTACATTAGTTTGTCCAAACAAATGTCTATATTATGATCCTTTTAACATGAAAAATGAAGTAAGGTAAGAGGGGAAAGGATAATGGTGTGGACGAGGGATGATGATTTTGAAAAGCAACCACCTAAGGACCACTACCCTCCTCTGCACCGGCAAAGCTTGCTAGTGGGAGAATTTACCGCCTGCATCATCTCACCTCTCTCTTCTCCCCTCCTTCCTCCTACTCTCTCTCTCTCACTCTCTCTCTCTCTCTCTATCATATTTTTCAACATAACCTTCATTTTCTCCTAGTCCTATCCATTCTCTTTTACTCCGAGGTCGACCAGCTGACGTTCCACTAGTAGTAAGCTGCATGGAGTGACATCATATTTCTATTCCTTCACTCACTCCTTTAGTGTTTCGCTTGATTAACTATCTCCCTTATCAAACCTCCTCTATCTTAGCTTGCTTTCGCTGTTGTACCATCGTGCCTAGATTCCACATGGCGACGAATCGCAGTGGCTGGTCAACTAGGACACGCAATCCTAGTGCTAATGAAAATACCCTTCTTCCCCTCCTTGGGATGTTGTTTGCTATCATTGTCATGGACGTGGTGATTTCTAAAACACTTGCCACAATCATGTGAGATGTTTGGATTGCAATGGAGTTGGTCATCAAAAGGTTGCATGTCCCAACCATTATCATCATGGTAACACCGCTTAACTTTAGCCAAACCATGCAATGTAGATCAACATAACATATACACTAGCGATCACGAAGATTATGATATTATGGGGAGCAAACGCAGCGACTATTCAGGAATTCATGTCTTATTGCTTGGTGGATAGAGTTCCTCAGGTGGGAACCCTAGAGAAGGTGTCATTAGATAAGATACAAATAGCCATATTGAGCAACTGTTGGGCCCACTATGCTCTCCCCCTTCTCTCTAGTGGAATGAAGATTTCTCTTATGGCTTGGGGAGAGAGAACAATGACAATAACTTCTTGTTGAATTGACAACTCTTTCCGATGCTGGCTCGGTAATTTAGACATAGTGGTAAGCAAAGCTTGATGGGACACTAGCAAAGAAGGAGTAGGCTCCGTCATGTGGTTGTACAAGCGATTGGCTCCCATGACATGGCACTAACTTGGGCATATGTGGAATTAATTTTTCAAGCATGGATTTTGACATCAATTCGCTTATGTGCAGTTCACTACCACATTGAAATACATGGCTTCCCCTAACTCTCGTCGGCCATGGGTCGATAGTGTCATTCCCGGCCATTGACTATCGAACGGTGGGAATGGAGGACGAAGATTAGTAGCACCTTTGAGATGTGAAGGGTCATGATGACCCATTACTCACACCCATGTTGTCCCACCTCATTCGAAATTGAGGAGCTATCCTCGGTCCCAATCCTAGTGCAATCGCGTGCCATGCATAGAAGGAGGATCAACTGTTGACATGGATGGCCCAACAACGACTCATGGGGTGAGCCCGCAATTATATGCTAATCAAATCATAGAGATTATGATGCCCAAGGTAGGTGACTACATGTGTTAGACATGGGTCTCACTATCTTCCATGATGATGCATGCGTTGTAGTCCATGATGAGGCAATGATGGAGTCCTTAGAACATGGCTATGGCTAAGAAGATGCACTATTTATAGGTCCTCGAATACGATTTGGACTCAATATTAGTGGATTTGAGCCCAAACTATCAGGAGGGGCCACCTAATAACTCAACTTTAGATCCGAACCCAAGCCTTATGATGGTTGCTCATGAGGATAGCATAACAAGGAAAACAACAAAGTTTTGGACGTCAATCAATTAAACACGACGGAGGTGAAAGGGTGTTTATGCCGCCTGTTGGTCAGCTTGAGTTTGTATCACGATTTGGCATCTTTGGCCCATTGTTGCTCCACCCAAATGATGAAGTTCTCTAGTGGTAGCAATGGGTAACATGAAACACCATCGTGATCTTAGCAAGAGAGTGATATAGTCATCATCAAGTGTTCTCACCAAGTCAATTATGGCAAGGATGAGCATTGTTTCCTCATGAACATGCTCACAAAGAATATTTAAGGGCTCGAGATGTGGGACGCTGACGCTCTCAAAGTCATTGTCTTTAGCTATGGGGCATATATATTGTTTGGTCTAGGAGACAAAGCTGACCTCCTACGACCAAAGGACTTGAGACCAAGTTGGAAGGACGTGGCTACAATAATTTTTTTGCCTTGAATTCATCATGTCAATTAGGGTGAGTGCCTAGATGGAGGGAGGACATCCTCGATCAAGCTAATGCCCACATCGACTGACACTATATATCGATGTTCCTCTACAATAGAAAAAATGGATCTAACACCCTTTTCTCATGTATCTATGCTCCACTGACTAAAGAGGACTAATGTGGTTGTGGGATAAGATGAAAGAGGTGTGTCTCTTCCACCCAAATGGTGCTTGGCTATTTGGTGGAGATTTTCAATGTGATGCTAATTGCGAAGGACATACCAAATAAAATAAGGGCGAGATGACGCTGGCAGAAAAGATTTCTCAAACTTCATTGAGAATAATGGGCTGACTTCATTAGCTTTATGCCTCTGCCTTGGGTTGCCTGTGTTCGATAGAAGAATCGCCCTATTGCACGGAATCCGGTCATCGATCAAATTGAAAAAAACTACTAGGATGAAAATCTATAATTGTATCTCATGGCAAATTACTGATTCTATTGAATTCAGTTCTCTATGCTCTTCCAACATATTTTATGTCGATCTTGAAGATAACACGATAGATGGAACAACAAATTAACTTCTTGGGGATGTACTTTTTAGTTTAGTCCAACTTTTGCATGACCATGGGTTCCATATTGTGTAAAGGAAGATGTCTAGTGCCCTAAGTCGAAAGGGTCGTGACATTCTAGGCCTCTACAAAATAAGTGACACCTTATTTTCTAAGTGGGCGATCAAAATTATGGGGATTGTCAAGATCTTTGGTTCGAGGTGTTCTGCTTTCTATGAACATGATCTCATATTCGTCACAAAATGCTATTGGGTGGAGGGCTTGTCACTATGGAGAGAAGGTCATAATGTAGAAAAAAGGACATGATTTTTACCTCTAATTTCCTTGTCCAAACAAGTGAAAAAATTTCCATATTGTTATTACACATTCAAATAACTTCTTCATAAAATATAAGTACAACATAATAGAATGTACAAAATTACTACTTTTTGCACAAGAGGAGAAAATGAACCTTTAGAAAGTTCCTACTATGTTATGTAGAAATTTCAAGATATGCTATTTTCAATCAAGCATACAAGTTATTATCATTTTGCATGGTATCACAACATCTGGCACAAAAGAATATGAGTTATAATTGTAACTGATAGAAACTTTCAAGAAAATTTAATGCCTATGATTATCATTTTACATGGTGTAACAACATCTGACACAAAAGAATATGATTTTTCCTTCATATTATTATATTGTTCTTTAGAATCAAATGCTTCTAATAAGCATGCATAATTGTCACAAATGGGAAGCACTATGACCTCGGATTGGTGACACCTTCAACTAAAAAGTTACCAATAAGTCTAACTAAGTGGTATGGATCATAACACCTTATCAACCATAGCTCTTAACATGGTGGTCGATTATAATTAACATGATATCAAACTAAATCACAAGAAATAACATCTTTTGAGACATGAGACTTCATAAAAGAATTGATGAACTGTGAACAAAATTGAACTTCAAGTCGGACAATACATTTGATCAAACTAATCACCACCATTACTAGTTTGCTCCATTACTGTTATATACCTTGCCTCCTATCTTCATGAAAATATTATGAAATCATAAACTAGTCCTAATCTACACTTCTAGCATGATATGATTTATGGCATTTCTCCTTTTTAATATCGAAAAATATTGATGGCGTTGCCATAATAAGAAAGGAAAGACACAAGTGGTGACTCATTTTTGCGAATGCAAAGGATGGTTACCCTATATAAGCATGTTAGAATGATTTATAAATATTCCTATTATGTCATCAGGATTATCATGGGATATTTTAGTCGGAGAGAAACTCTATTCCTATCTTGATTAGATTATATTATTTCAATTAAGTTATGACTCATTCATCCAATTATTTGATAGATGTACCAAATTAAACTTAAATAATTATTATTAGTCCTCTCTTTGTCATTAAGTTACCACCCTAATTTCTAAAACATCATGACATGGCCAAGAGAAAAAAAAATTCATTTATGAATTTTAACGAATTTATCTTTCGCATCGATATTTTATTTATTGTGAGATTTATTTTGTTCAACATCCTGATATTATTTTTGCGATATAGATTAAGTTCTATATTCTCAAAAAAATTAACAAAATCTTATTAATAAAATTAAATTTGAATAACAAGTTGAAAAATGATAAAAAGACATTGTGATTTAAAGTAGAAAATGTTCAAAATCCCCGAGAACATATTGGGATTTTTCTCCTTTTACTATTTTTTTCTCGGGGGCATTGCCAAACAATTATTTTACTTCTTGTACAACATAATGTCCTAAACAATTTTGTATAAAAAAACGATAAGTGGTTAGTCAAGTTGGTGGGGTTGAGCTCCAATAAGAAGATTCTTAGTATTCAATCTGGAAAAGAGGAAAAACTTTTGAAACTCTAATCTTCAAGCTTGATTAGCCAGAAGAAGTTTTGACACCTTAAAAAAATTGTATCAAAGGACATGGAATAAAGCAAGCAATGAATGTCAAAAGTGCGTTCACAAATAGAGACGGGTATCAATTTAATGAACAAGGTAACCTTGTTTTATTAATCTCCTTAAATAATTTAGAATAAAGATTCATTATGTTGCTCATTCTTGTATGGTCATATCAAGACATACCTTTGAACTGAACATTCATGATATTTCTACATTGATCAAGTTCCATGAAGATTAGAAGACACAGTCATGATAATTGTAGGAAACATCAAACCCTTGGTTACTCAAATAATTAACTTTACTCCACCGTCATCATTTTTGTTAATTTCTTTCTTTCTTTTATTTATGTAATAAAATGTGCACCCAAATAATACAATTTAGAAATATAATAATACAATTTTCTAATTTTCTTTTACCTTTCTAATTAAACTATTTTTTTATTTTTTTTAAATGATGATAAATTAAAAGGAGAAAAAGTTAATAGGAAATCTGGTGAGACCAACAAAGAAAATTTGAAAGTTTAGCTAGTAAATGGCTAATTCATTAGTTTAAAAAGTGACATATTACCCCTTTTTCTATTAAGCTTATCTTTATCAGTTGAGTATTAGTTCACGTACACTTGTTTACATTTTAATCACACTGGCACATTATTTACAGTAAAAGTGTGTGCGCTTCTGTCACATAAAATAGTATTTGATTCTGAATTATGGTTAAGGGTGTTTCCACAGGATGAGTAGCCTAGCCTGCCCAATTACTCAGCAGTTAAGGAGGCAGGCTGCCTCAGCCTGCAATAGAGTCATGCAAGCTAGCCCAAGCTCGTCAGAACCTGATCGAATAGATACTATATGACCATAATAACCATGAATAATGCAACAATTAGGATAATTAAAGTTTCGGATAGATACTAAATGATCTTAATAAAATTACATGTCAGCTGAATTGGATATCAATGAAAAAATAGAAGATAAAAATTGACCATTTGTGAGAACCCAAAGACAGTTCACCAAACATATGATCTAAGAGAAACCAAAATAGGGTTTTCCTACCTCCTAAATAAACTTTACTAACCTCAACGGAGAACTTATGCCACTGTAGTCATAAGTATTTTAAATGGTTGAAATCACTTACAAAAGAATATAGACTAGAACCTTAGAGCCATTACAATTACTTTAAGGTCCCCTAGTTTATGAATGAGAAGGAACTTTCTTGTTTGGCTCAAACACATACTTGACAAGAGAATCTTTGATTGAGAGCAGTTCTGGAAACTCATTCTTCAATTTTGTTGCATCCATCTCATTGTTGCTACGAGGTGCGACAATGACTTTGGCCTGTTCTTCTAGATTAAAATTGACCCACTTAAAGCTAGGGTCAATGTAAGCTTTGTACATTTCAAGGATCTCGTTGTGGCTCACCACACCAGGGTTTGTAAAGTTCCAAATGCCCCTGCAGTTTCTTTTTGCCATCTCAACTGATATGGGTAGAAGTTCATCTAAAATTGTCATGCTGTTTGGAATGTTAACAACTTTGTCATAACGAGCAATCTTTGTAATGAAGTTGCGTGGATTGCTGAGGTCAGAAGATATTGGCATTCTAACTCTCAAGGTGCAGACATTGTCATATTCTCTCAAAAGTTCCTCAACCTACAGTGACCAATAATAATTATCCATATTAGCTTTTATGAAAAAATAAGGCATAACTGAAAAGTAAAACATGCATTCATCAACAAGGATGAAGAATTTACCATTGCCTTGGTCTTTGAATAGAAGGAGCCAGTAAAGTTCGGCTTATCTTCCTCCTTAAAACCAATGCCAGACCCTTCTGGATGTTTAGCGTCATATTCAAATATACAACCAGTGGCATAGTTCATCATTAGCAACCCATGCTCCTTACAAACATCAGCGAGAGTTAATGTGCCAACAACATTTGTGCGAATTGTCTCAGGTTTGTGAGTTTCACACCAATCAACATTAGGCCTGCCTGTCACACCAGCAGCATTGAAAACATGTGTGGGCTTCACATTTTGAATATCTAGCATCAGTTGAGAACGGTCTTCTAGTCGTCCTCTCCCATACTCATATGTTATGCCCTGCTTCTCACATATCTTTCCAAGAAGACCCCCAATCCATCCAGTCCGACCATATATCAAAAATTTTAAATTACTTTTCTTGGGAGAGCCAAGGCTACCTGGAGTCGGTACCACCACTTTGTCCTGGCAATGAGGGTCCGCTGACTGGGTAATCATAGCCTTGATTTCTTCAGCCCCATCAACATGTCTTTCAATACCAGGCATCATCAGCATTCGTGGATGAGGTAAAAGGGCTCCTGTTACATCTCCCCACCAGTCAGGATTGTTCATGTACCATTCCATTGTCTTCTTAAGGCCATCCTCCCATATAGTTCGCTCCGACCATCCAATGTTCTTCAACTTCTGATCATCCAAAAAGTACCTCTGGTCATTGAAAGGCCTGTTCTCCACAAATTTTATGACTTTTTCAGGATCCAGTCCAAAGAGTTGACATATATCATTTGCCACATCAATCACCCTCCTTTCTTTCTTTGTTCCAATGTTGTACACATGCCCCACCTCTCCTTCATGCAGAATAACTTCAAAAGCCTCTGCAACATCTTCACAGTACAAATAGCTTCTAACATTAGAGCCATCCCCATGGATAGGAAGAGGCTGCCCTCTCATGGCCAAAAGAATAAATTTTGGAATCAGTTTCTCTGGAAATTGATTTGGCCCATATACATTATTTCCCCTAGTGGTTATGACAGGCAACCCATATGACCTTCCATAAGCCATAACTAGCATCTCTGCTCCCGCTTTGGTGGCTGAGTATGGGTTAGTAGGTAGGAGCTGAGAGGCCTCATGGTTTCCTACCACAGCATCCTCATCGGTTTCTCCATAGACTTCATCAGTACTAACATGAATAAACCTCCTAATCTGACCAGTGACCTTGCAGGCCTCAAGAAGTACATGAGTGCCATATATGTTATTCATTGTGAACTCGAATGAGTTACCAAAAGAATTATCAACATGAGTCTGGGCAGCAAAATGCATGATGGTGTCAATTGACTCAGTGATCAGGAGGTAGTTAACAAGGTCAGCACTCGCAATATCACCCTTGACAAATTTGAAATTCTGAGAAGACCGAGATGGATTGAGGTTCTTCAGGTTGGAGCAATAATCAAGCTTGTCAAGAACCACAATCTTATACTGTGGGTAGCTCCTAATAAGACGATTTGCAACATGGGATGCGATGAAACCAGCTGCGCCCGTGATAAGAATGTTCTTTGGCTGATAAGGTGCCATCTTTTGCCTTTTTACTGAACTTTATACTGCAGGAACATCAAATACAATAGCACATAAGTTGATAAAATAAGCCCATCAAGTATGAAATAGAGAATCATAATTTAGTGAAATATGTAGTAAAAAATGGCATGAGGATAAACTAACGATTTCCTCCCTAAGCATAGGAAAAAAAACAAACTTTTACATATCAGTCTCCTTTACTGTAGCTTATTATTAAGAATTAATATTAATCTGTAAGTGTAAATTAAGATCACATATTTTTTGTTTCAAATAATAATATTAACAAACTACGAATAATCACTTCCCATTTCAATATCATATAATTTCTAGAACAAAAGAAAAAAAAAGAACCAAGAAATAAAAAAATTAAATAGTATGGCCTTATAAGCATCTTGACACTTTTGAATTCCCTACAAATAAATTGGTTCAGAAACGTAGTGGATGGCTATGGCAAAAAGAACAGAACTGCTGTTGAAAAGGGCCATCCATTTATTAATTACATGCCTAAATCGCCCAAATAGTAGTAAGTAACAACCACCGGATTCAAGTTACAGAACATAATAGTAGCATGGGTGCTATCATACGCAACATTGTGATCCGTTAAAAAGGCAATGCATCAAACACATACCGCTCAAAATTTCGTCGTGATCCAATTCACTTCCCCCTTTCACGAACCCAGATCTGACAAAAATGCCGATGCTCCACTCAGATCAGGGCATCAAAAACCAAACTTTGTCGAAAAAACACGATCTCTACACTAAAAAGAAAGGAACTTTAGGGGATTCAGATCAAATTCGAAAAAAAAATCACGCGGAGCATTAAGAAACAAATGTAGGCATCGACTGACCATCAAAGTCGAACTTTGATCAAAACATTAGAGACGAAATCGATCGAGAAGCAAAATTTATCAGTGGAAGGCGGAAGAGAAGAAGCCGATTCCGGACGTGTGCGAGCAGGATTGAGAGCGTCCTCAGGGGAGGGAGGAAGTGACCCGCGTTGGGGACGTGAGAATAGTAAAGAGGAATTAAGCGTGTGCAATAAAGGGCGGAATTAAAAATTTTGGTAACCACGCATTTTTTTATTATTTTTATAAAAAAAAAAGAAGGAAATTGAGGAGGAAACTAAGGAAGCTTTGGACGGAGATTAGAAACGAGTCATTAGGGACTAATACACCTGTGTGATCACCCATTAAGGATGGGATTTCTTACCCTAATTAAAATATTTCTCCTTCTTGATATTTTTTTAATTTCGGCAAATATATGAGAAAAATAAATGTACCATATACAATTTTATTGACATAACATCAACCATATTTTTTACTATCAAATTTTAAATCTATAATTATTATTTATTATCAAAATTATTCATATAAATAATTATATTATTCATATATACTTAATTCATATATAAATAATTTTAATAAAAAATTATAAGTATATTATAATAGTGCTTGACACGCTCATTAATTCTTGTATTTGTTTATGGTACTATTATAGAAAGAAGAACTTTTTTCTAATAAATAATTTAAATTTAATGTTCAATTAATGCTAACCGATATATTTAATAGAACCCATGTGTCATGGGACTTTTCCCATTAGTGATTAGGTACGAAAATACATGGTAATGCACTTCTCAAAAATTGCATAACCATACTATTTTAACTCGTAAAAATTCTCGTGATATCGTTTGGATATAAACTTTGGTAAACTTTACAAAATAAAAAAGAATCAAATAAGTAGAAAATATACATATTATCAAATTAAATATTACCATATCTTTGGTGAGGGTTAGTGTCCAAATATGTTGTTACAATCGATATACATTCTCATGCATAAGGACTTACGTAATTAAGTAATTAAGTTAGATTCTCATTTATTTTTTTCTCTTTTTTTAAAATTTTTCTAGTTTTTTTCACTCTTTCATTCTTTATATAATCATTAAGTATAAGTAGTTACACAATTCATTTAATATCTTCAACTCTTTATTATAATATATATGTCTTTCATTCTCATTTATCTTTTTTACTAATTGATATTCAATGTGGTGACTTTAAAAAAAATTTCGCAATTACTCTCACTTAATACACTTTTAATTCATGATTGACTTCTAATATTCCATAATATTATATATTCTATAATTCTATAACTCTCTCTATATATAATTCTCATGCATGAGGACAGTTACATAAATTATATGACTTCTTCTTTCTCCATTCTCATTATTTGCTTTCTTCTTTTTTTTTAATTTTCTAATTTTTCACCCTTTCAATTTTTATATAGACATTAATTATAAGTAGTTACATAATTCATTTAATGTCTTCAACTCTTTATTATAATACATATGTAACTTTCTCCATTCTCATTTACCTTTTTTACTAATTGATATTCAATGTGGTGACTTTTAAAAAAAACTTATGCAATTACTCTCACTTAATACACTTTAACCCATGCATTTACTATTAGATATCTCCTTTCAAGTTTCTTTTTTTATCTTTTTTTGTACTTTTTTTGAAGTTTTATTATTTTCCCTCACCTCTTCCTCTTTTTCCATGAGTTATTTAATTATGATAGTTCAATGTATCATTAATTACTATTAAATATATGTTAACATAACCACTATAATTCATTCATTTACATTAATTTATATTTTTCATAAAATATTTAGAATTTTCAAATTCCATAACTTTTATTGATTATAAAAAATATATAAAATATAATGTAATATTATAATTAATGAAATTCTTATAATTAGAAATATTGTATTATCTTTTTACTTTATCTCCATCTTTTTTTCCTTTTCTTTAATTTTCCATAATAGTATTTAAAAATAGTATATTTATAGTTTTCATGCTTTAGAATCATTTTAATTTTTTCGAGCCATTAAAAATTAAGGTTATAAATATCACTATTCATATTCAATGTGGTGACTTTTTTTTAGAAGAAAAACTTATGCAATTACTCTCGCTTAATACACTTTAACCCATGATTGACTTTTCATATTTTATAATATTTTATGTATAATATTAATTAAATTAAATTAAATTTAGTAATACTTCTTGGATTTACATATTTACTAATTTCATATTTTCATTTATCTGTATTAGTGAATAATCTATATATTATCGATTCAATATATATTATAAATCGTGCTTCATGACAAAGTTTTGTAATTAGATGAAGGGCTCATTTTTCACTATTTTATCTTTTTTTTCCTTGTCTATAAATTTTTCCATCAAAAAATACTTAACAAATTAGTAGGGATATAAATGCATGCATCTTGAATTATTAAAAGACTTACAAAGTTTCCATAATAGTTTATATATATACATTTATATGCCTTCATCCTTATTTATTTATTTTTTATTTTCTCAAAAAATCATTTAAAAAATATATAATTCTCATGCATGTAATTAGGTTAGATGACTTCTCCTTTCTCCTTTATCTTTTTACTCTTTTCTTTGAATTTTCTAAAATTTTCACTCATTCATCCTTTACATAGTCATTAATAATAATTAGTTACATAGTTCATTTAATGTCTTCAACTCTTTATTATAATGCATATGTAACTTCCTCCATTATTATTTACCTTTTTTACTAATTGATATTCAATGTGATGACTTTTTAAAAACACTTATGCAATTACTCTCACTTAATACACTTTAACCCATGATTGACTTCTATATTCCATAATACTATGTATGCTATAATTCTATCTCTCTCTATATATATATATATATATAGCTGATGCATTTACTATTTATAAATATTTCTCTCCTTTCAAGTTTCTCATTTATCTTTTTTATATTTTTCCATAAAGTATTTAGACTTTTTAAATTCCATAATTTATTGATTATAAAAAAATATATAAATAATATAATATAATATCATAATTAGTGAAGTTCTTATAATTAGAAATATTGTACTATCTTTTTATTTTATTCCATCTTTTTTTTGAAGTTTACATAGTAGTATTTAAAAAAATAGTATATTTATAATTTTCATTCTTTAGAATCATTTTAATATTTTTTAGCCATTAAAAATTAAGGTTAATAAATATCACTATTCATATTAAATGTGGTGATTTTTTTTAAAAAAAACTTATGCAATTACTTTCACTTAATACACTTTAACCCATGATTGACATTTCACATTTCATAATCTTTTATATATAAATTAAATTAAATTTAGTAATATTTTTTAGATTTTACATATTTACTAATTTCAAATTTTCATTTGTCAGACAATATAAGTGAATAATCCATATATTATCAATTCAATATATATTATAAATCATGCTTCATGACAAAATTTTGTAATTAGATGAAAGGCTCTTTTTCACTATTCTCTTTATCTTTTTTTCTCCTTTTTCTATAATTTTTCCATCTAAAAATACTTAATAAATTAGTAGGGCTATAAATGCATGGATATTGAATTATTAAAAGGACATAAGTTGTTATAATAGTTTACACGTGCGCGCACACACACATATACCTTCATCCTTATTTATCTTCTTTTTTTATTTTCTCAAAAGATCATTTAAAAATAATTAATCTTAACTAAACATTCATCATTAAAAGTGCATTTATGATTGCTCATTCAATTCTCCTCTCATTTCTTCACATTCTCTTTTATAACTTATATATTAATAATTGAATTACAGTAGGCTTCAATGTCAAAATTATGTAACTCATCCCCATGATTGAATTATGTTAATTTAGACTTCATATTACACACACACACATAATATATATATATATATATATATATAATATATATATATATATATATATATAAAGTTACGATTCATTATTATATTTATGTTACACACCTCTTCATCTTCAATTTTGTTATATTAAAAAAATTAATGATAATCTTTTTATAAGAAATTGAAAAATTACATATTTTTTTTATCTTCCTTCTACATTTATAAAAGGATCTCCACAACCATACTCTTTCCTGTGACATTAGATTTAGTTTCTCATAATAAACCCGATGCATTTTCGAGCTCTCTTCTTTCAAGTCTCTAATATCTTTTCCATGATTTACTAAAGTTTTATTCTAATACTTGATGTTGTTTATTTTCTTTTTATTCATTTTTCTACTCTCGTTTATTTATCAAGTGCTTTTTTAAAAGTCATCGTCTCTTTAGGTGCATACATACATACATACATACATACTTTTGTAATTTCTTCTTATGACATTGCATTATTTTTATTTTTCATCTTTTCTTTATTTTATAATTAGAATATCTATTGATTGAGATACAAATTGATAGTAATATACTTATATATTCTCACAATTACCTATATTATTACAGGACACTCTCAAAGCTACACATATTATTAGAGGCATACTTATATAATCTCAGAGCTACATATTATTAGATAACATATTGTATTTTGAAAATACTTTTTTTTCAAAAATGTTAAATTTCTATGTTTCTTGATTTTTATTTGTTAAGAAAAATAATATCCATTTGGAAACATAAATCATAATTTTTAATTATTTATTATTTTGTAATATGTAAAGATAAATTAATTTAAAATTTAAAATATCAAGAGTTCGTGATATCTTTCTATGAGATCAATGTCTATCCATTAGCCCCTATTTGTGGTGCACTATTCCATATGTTGAAAAATATTATTTCTAATTTTTATATTATATTTCAAAAATACTTTACGAAGAATGCTAGGTTTTCTCATTTCCTAATTTTATTTAATTTTAAAAATATTATCCATTTAAATTCTATGTTTACTTTTTTTTTATCTTTGCACTATAATTATGACTAAGAATTTTCATCCATTTATTCACTTAGTGCAATAAATTGAATTTTTCTATTTTTTTCTCATTGTCATACTTTTGTCTAGTTCAAGTTAATATTCTTTACTGGCAAAAAAACTATTGTTTCTTTTATGTTGGATATTAATATTTCTATATATACAAGAATATTATGTAACTTAAGAACTTTAAAATACGTATTCCTTTTTAACACAACTATGACTAATATATAAAGTAGGATATAAAAATGTAACTTTTTCTCTTAAAAATAATGAAGCTATAAACCTAATTTTCATATAAAAAATTACATAAAGATATTAAATAATAATAACATATAATAAGTTATATAATGAAATGTTAGTAATATTTTTTATATTATTTAAATTTGTGCAAAGCACAAGGGTGTTCCTAGTTTTTCTATAATTTATAATATATATTTATTAGTTAATAGTTGTCGTCGTCAATTTGACGTTCTACAATGTTAATTCTTTTATTTTCTAAAAAGTTATGCACAAAGCACTTTTATATTCTCCTAATTTTTTTATTTTTTAAATTTGTCATAATGATAATTTTAAAATTTAATAAAATTTTAAGATAATTCACTTACATAAATATTATAAGGATTTATAATTGGTAACAACCACCATGTCTCTTTAAACTAACCTTTTGTGGTGGGTCCGACACTTTGGTTTAGATTAGTCAGTCATTTGCCTTTTTTTCCTCAAGATCCTGTGCAACACAAAAATGAAAATGTACATTTCTTAGATCTGACCTCATATTTGTTTTACAATGTACCGAACACATTTTCTCTTAGAAAGTAAAGATAAACAATGTAACAAATTATTACATAGCTTGTTCCTAAACTAAGGTGAAACCTAAGGAGGCCAGAGTGTTTTGCGTGGGTTTAGAGGTTCCCTCTTAGCGAGTTATTCTGTTAATCTCGAGCTCCTTTAATAGCACATCCACACTCAATAGTTTTTGAATTACTTCTTTTAGGATTAATTGACCCTATTTTCTGTCGCAGTCATTTTGCCTCGTAATCCATGACGTCTCCGTGCAATCGTCATGGAGCTGTTGAGGCATCATTCACAAGAAATTGTCTTGCCTCATGGAGCGTGTTTCTTGCTGCTCTAGTTGATGTCCACTTGATGATCTTTCACTTGATCGACATGGTCATACACATTGAACATTCTCACTATCTTTGTAGTATGGATTGAAGATATAACCTTGAAGTTTATTATCCATGAAACTTTAATATGATTCAAGCACATGTTTACTATGTTCCCATTGGGATTTTCTTTGTCAAAAAATCAGTTAACATGTTACTATCATGATATTCGATCCTTATGTGTTTTCCTTTAAAAGTATTTGCTCTTACATTTGCAATGGTCCATTGACCAAATTGAGCCTAGTTCTAAAAGAAATAATTTGATCCATACTGAATGAGTAGTCGCCATATTACAAAAAATGTATTAAGCTTCTTATGTATGCAGTTCACACATCATTGTTTCTTACTTCTCCAAGAAATAGCTGCACCACAAAATAAAAATAAGTGATGATGTGGATTTCTGATAGTCAGTATCTCCTTCAGAATCTACATCTTAGTAACCTACAATCTCAAATGAATAAATTTGGTATGTCAATTTCAGTTGTGTTGTGTCTTTCAAATATTTAAAGATCTTCTCAATGGCTGCCCAATTTGGTTTTTCAAGATTACTTTAATATATGCTAACTAGTCTTACAAGGTAAGGCAAATTAGGCCTTGTATGCAATATTGCATACATCAAGCTTCCTATCTCTTGTGAATAGAAAACGTCTAAAGGTTCTTGTCTTTATTAGGATATTAACTTTTACTAAGTCGTTTCATTATCACAATAAGTGTTGGTGTTGAAGTGTTATTCTATACTCCAAATCTTTTCAGCATTTTGTTAAGATACTAATCTTGAATCAAAATCAATGTACTTAAGTTTCTATCTCAGATAATTTGAATTCCTATAATATATTATTCTTCTCCCATGTTCTTCATTTTAAATTTCTTGCTCAAATTGTCTTTAATCTCATTGACTATTGCGACATCATTTTCGGTGACAAAATGTATCTACATACAATGAAATTGTAACAAGTTTGCTCTCACTCTTCTTGATGTACATACAACGATCTAATTTATTCACTATTAAAATAAATTGGACAATTATCATATGAAACTTTTGGTACTATTGACGTGATGATTGCTTTAAGTTATATAATAATCATTTTTAGATTGTAAATCTTATCCTCTTGACTTCTACCTAAAAATCATCATGTTGTCTCATATATATTTCTTCACTCAATTCTCGATTGAGAAAGGATGTCTTAAAATCTATTTGGATGAACTCCAAATCCATATATGCGACTATCAATATGACGATCCTGATAGATGCTAACTTACCTATTGGAGACTAGATTTTCTAAAAGTTAATTCCTGCTTTTTGAGTATAATACTTGGTTATTAATCACACTTTGTGCTTATAAATAGTACCAACAAATTGATACTTTTCTTGATTATCTATTTGCACCATATGGATTACCGACCTCTTGGCAAGTTGTTCCGATTAGTAAAGTCTAACTCATGTTTCATGACGGCCAACCATGACTCTAACTCCCTTGTAATAACTATTTCATCAAAAGAAATAAAATATTTACTATTTTCTATATCAATATTGTTGGTGTAACACAAAACTTCACATTCGTACACATAATAGTCGTCTAGATATGCGAGTTTAGTCCGAGACCTCTTGTTATCGGTTATACTCGTGAATTGTACGAGTTCATCAACTTACTAAAGATATGTTATCTTGTAAATTATCATCTCTCACTATTGGACTTATGTAAAATGTTTGTGAGTCAATTTCATTATCACCAACGATAATTAGGGTAACATTGTCTTCTTCTTCATGCACATCTTTATTTTCATTCTCAAAGAAAGTTGCATCTCGACTTTCAATAAGATCTCTTTCATTGTGAGATAATATATACCCTTTAGATGTATGACTGTATCATGTACATCTACATGTCATCATTCTAAAGTCTAGCTTGTCACTAAGCTAATTTGGAATTAAAAACATCCGCTTTGCATCTCTATTTCTAAAGATGACCCAACTCGAATTTCTTGTCATTCTCATACGGCATTGATTTTACAAACTTAATGGAAATTAGTTTTGTATGTAGTTTGCAATCAATAATGCTTCTCTTCGAAAACTTTTTGGGAGATCAAAGCGTGATAACATACATCTTATTGCATTAATTAAAGTTTTATTTTTTCTTTCCGCCATACTATTCTATTGTAGCGCATAAGACATTATAATTTTTCTACTTATGTCTTTCTAAATGCAACAAGTTTCAAATTTGCATGAGATGCTTTTCTCTTCTATTTGTCCTTAATATCTTAATTAGTTTTTCAATTTTTTTCTCCACTTTAGTTCATATCTCTTAAAAATTTCAAAATCCCCATCTTTTCTTTCCAAAAGATAAACACAAGAGAGCTTTGGATAGTCGTCAATGAACATTATATAATATTATGTATTCTTATACATGAGTAGCAGTATTTAATTTATCATAAATAATCGAACAAACCAATTTTAATAATTCTTTTGACTTTGTATTCGTCAAAAAAGATTTTTGAGTCATTTGATTGATCAAACAATGTTCACAAGGTGATATTCTTGTTCTCATATGTTAGTACTAGGTTCATTCTTATTATTTATTCTATTTTACCTTTTCAAGATTTCCTAATCTCTCATGATAGAAATCAAAATCAGACAAAAAGACATAAGAAATACTTAGAAGATATATTTATTAATTCACTATTCTTAATAGAAAGACAAAATAAGTTCATGACCAGGAACAAACTTTATCATAGTCAAGACTTTATCATTGTTCCTTATGGATACACGTTCATTAAAAAATGGACTTCAAGGTGCTTTTTAGGAGAACATGTATTGAGATGAGGTTCCGACACAGTACAACATAGATGACCATGATGATGTCCCCTAGATCTAATATGTATTTTTCAACGCCTTCAACATCCAAGTAGGTGTTGTTCCCCATGAAGATTCTTTGTTCACCTTTTTTCATTTTCGTCAACCATATTCTTCTTAGTCTTTGCAATGTGCGGGTCACACCAAAGTCGATCCACCACCCGTTAATATTGGTCATCGCAACATTGCACTCGGCAACTGCAATGAACTTGGGTTTGTTGGGGACTCATTTTTGTGGTCCCTATTTTGACCCGGCTTTTTCCCTATGGGAGAATTGGACTTGAAGTTACCGAACTTTCCAAAGGTGTAGCAGGCTCTGCTTATTGTCTTTCCACACCTTTTGATCTGCTTCTTATCAGGACCAAGGTTCTTTCAGTGATTCATGATGTTGGTTTCTTCTTCTCCAACCTCTTTAGCTTCGAAGATTTCCACATTCTTCTTATTTTTAACATAGTCTACTATATGGATAGTTGAGTTGACAAGTTTGTAACCGACTTAATTGTCGCATTAAGTCGCAATGTTATCACAGCCATCTCGAATGATGATTGCAAATTGTTCAGTACAATTGTCACCTACACAGTTTTTGATAAAATTATGTTTGAAGTAGCTAAATCTTTAGTCATGACTATCATTTTATTTACATAATATATGACATTGTCAATTTTCTTCATTTTGTATGAATTGTAATTATATAGAATAAGTTGCACATTATTGTTTGTTCCATCATCATATTTTTTTAAGTATTTTTCATAGATCGTTATAAAGGTTTGACCTTTTTATCATTGATTCTTTGCTTTCTCATTGGCCTTCTTTTATTCATCAATGGCATCTTCATGAAACTTGGGAGCACTTGAGTTGAAGTCATTCGATTTTTCTTAATCAATTCATACTGCACTTTTCGGCTCCACATATCATAATTTGATGTTTCATCTTTGCCATATCAGTTGCAATTGTTTTGGAAGATATTTTAATAATCTAAATTTGATTAGGTATTCAAGTACACACTTATATTTTAATATTGAGTTTATTACAAAATAGTAAACTAACAAAAGTAATTAACAAAAATAATCAAGATTATATATATATATATATATATCAAGTAATAAAAATATTTTGAAAACATATATAATGTAATATTTCAAAAATATCAGATTTAACTAAAAAAATAAAGAGAAAAAGTCTTTAGAAAAATCAGCCTTAAATTTCGGAATATCCGCTTTTAATGATAATTTTTTTTAAGAAATAAATATTTCTCTAAAATAATTTTAAGAAAAATCAGCCTTCAATTTTGAAAGGTTAGATTTAAATGATAAAAAAATATTTCAAAAATAAATAAGTTTCTTTAAATAATTTTCAGGAAAATTTGTATTAAATTTCGGAATATAACATTTAATTGAGAAAATATTTTCCAAGAAATAAAAATTATTTCAAATAATTTCAGAAAATCAGCCTTAAATATCAGATTTAATGACAATTGTTTAAGTTATAAAGATTTCTTTAAAATAATTTTCAGAAAAATCAGTCTTAAATTTTAAATATCAGATTTAAATGATAATAAATATTTAAAAAAAATCTTTTAATTAACTTTCGAAAACAACCAGTCTTGAATTTCGAAATATCAATTTAAATGAGAAAAATATTTTCCAGGAAATAAAAAAATTCTTTTAAATAATTTTCGGAGAAATTTTAAAATATAATATTTAAATGATAAAAATATTTTCAAGAACTACAAAGAATTGGATATCGAAAAACAGAAAAAAAATTCAAAAAAATTAAATAATAACAAGATATTAAGATTCGAAAATGATATCTAACAATTTCCAAGCAGAAAAAAAACTAAATAATTTTGGTACAATAAATCAGTAAAAAATAAAAAAGTTCCACATGGATTTAACTGAAATGTGATCAAAATAAAACTCCACTATTTAATGTAATAAAAATTCAAAAACGAATTCAGAAATTTAAATGTGCCAACAAAAAAAAAAATTAAATTGGTTACAGGTGTGAAAAAGCCCAAATTAAAAATCTATGGATGAGATCAAGCACGTAGAGAAAAAAATGGAGGCGGAGATTAGAAACAGATAAGCTAAAAAAAGAGGAATGCCTGACATTAAAACATATCAGATTAAGAAATAATCGACAAAGATTTAGAGACCATAAGATTAAAATAGAAAAATGAACTGTTGAGATTAAAACATATAAGTTATAAAGAACCAACTATGAAACTAAAACAAATCATGTTATAAACAATGAATGACACATATCAAAAGAAGAAAAACTGAATGACAAGGATTAAAAACAAATAGATGGTTTAGATAAAATCTTATGTTTAATCTATGGCCCGAATTTGATATAGAGTTATAACAGTCAAGATTAAATCAATCAAGATCTAATGTTCACGTTAAATCATAAACTCAAATCTATTTATTAGGATCTAATAACATACTGATGAATAAGATTAGACTACGTTAGGTCATCCGTAACAAAGCTAATGTTTGAAATTTAGCAAAATAAATATTTTTTTATTTTACGACCCTCTAATGGGCTTCATTAATTTTCTATATCAACGACAAAAGATATTTATGATAAAAAAGAAAAATAATTGTGTAAACTCAATTTTTATAAATTTATATAAACACTTAAAATAATTTTAGTTCAAAAAAATGAAATTCACTCATTTTTAAATCCTAATTTTTATAAGTTAAAATTATATGTACTTTCATTATGTACCTGAAATTATACAAAAGTGAATTTACATACTTTATAGACAAATTGAACCATAACTTCACTGATTAATCTAAAATTTAAAACTGAACCAGATTATATTCTTCCACGTATCTAGTATTTATAATAATACAAACAAAGTTAAATAAAAAAATATGGGAAACTCGAATTCTTTACTTGATAATTAGGACCTCAATTTCACTTAAAAGTTGATTGGTAAGTTTAAAAGGATTATTCATAAGAACTTGGCTATTAAAGACTCTAAAATGGAAAAAAAATAACTGTAATTTAGTCACAACCTATATTTTGTGGAAGGCAATTGAGAATTTTTATTCTGAATTTTCCAAAGCATTCGGTGCAAGATATTCATATGATGTTAAAAATCTTGTTTGCATAGTTCTGTCACCAACAAAATTCATGTAATATATTCATATTTATATTAATTAGTTTATTTTTTCCCACCATAAGATAATTTAAATTTAACAAATAATATTGAATTTAAAATTTAGTATCTTCTATCAAAAAGTAAAAATAAAAAAGAACTGATTAGTTTTCTAGTCAAATCAACGAAGCTCATTTTAAAAAGGAAAATGTTGTATCCTCCTAAAAATCTTTCTAATACTCACATAAAATAAATAACTTTAAAAGTTGATAAAATTATCATCCATGCCATTGTCAGGGATTAGGAGGAGTATTAGTTGGATATAAAATCACCATTTTATATTATTATCTTCTCAATAAATACATTTTTATTCTCATTTAAATTAAAGAAAGAAGTCTATTTGTCTAGATTTTATGTGTATTTATTATATTTTAATAAAAACATATTATTTAAACATTATATATATATTTTTTATATAATTTATTTTATATCATTCGTGCATCGCACAGATAATAGATTGGTTTAAATTAAAGAAAGAAGTCTGTTTATCTACATTTTATTTTCTGAAAAATATATTTTCATATTTTTTGGCGAAAGTACACTCAGCTCGACCTTTGTTGGGGCCCAAGGGCTCCTAACATTTATTATATAATTATGCGTTCATATAAAAAATATAAATATATTAAATATAATTTAGCTTCTTAAAGTTTAAGTTAGTGATTAATTACTTAAAATAGTTAGTTGAACTTAATCACATTATAATTATCAATGTTCATCTTAACTTTCAAATAACAACTGAAATACAATAAAATTTCGGCTAGTTTTATATAAACTGATCTAAAGAGTTCTTTGTAAACTAAAATGTTTAAAAAACATAAACAATTGATCAAGGGCGGAGGCAGGCACTAGCTCTGATAAGTATGTTTTATACTTCTCAGTTGACACTATTTTCTTGCTGTCATGTTTTGGCCTTTCAGCGTTCGAATCTCATAGCCTACTCATTTTTTATTTTTTATTCACTCAAATGAACAAATGACCATTCAAAAGTTAAATTAATATTTAATCTAACTATTAATTCTTTAACTATCTTAAAGATAATAGATAATCTAATCATTAGTTTTATAGCTCTCTCTAATCATCAAACTTTAATTTCATTAGTCCCTTTAAAAATTATTTTTATATTATTAATTCATAATTTGAGAATTTCGACTCAAGCACATTTGCAATCTTTTATGAATCTATTGTGACTTTAACTTATGTATTTTAATCGTAAATTTTTTATAAAAAATATAATTAAATTTTTTCTTTCTTTTCTTTATCATAATTCATCGTGATCAGATATTCCAAATTTTTTTTCTGTTTAAAAGAAAAAAATCATTTATATTGTTGATTTTTTTAGTTTTTGATCATTCGCCCTTCAAGTTTGTTTTGGCTCTTGAGGTACATTTTTTTATTTTCTATATATTAATTTTTCATTATCTTAACTTATTTATTTTTTATCATAACTTTTTATCATAGATATAATTAATTATGTTTTTTTTTCTCTTCTTAAAATTCATGGACACATCACATTTATATGAGGTACTAAATTCTTGGTTATATCTATTTATTATTAATGTTATATGGAAAGTCATTATATTAAAATAATTTAATTATTTATTTGGAAATAAATAATAATAAGGATTAGAACTTCAATAACATACTTCACCTTCCAATTTATCATAGTAGAGAAAAATGAGTTTGAAGTTTATAATCATAATAAAAATTTAAAATCTCATTTTTAGATTAATTAGTGAACCCATTGATCATATTTTCTGGCTCCGTCAGTGCAATTGATATTTGATTTTCAAAACATATTAGAGATGTTGATAGTTTTATACATTACTAAATTATTTTAAAATTAGTTTTCCTATATGTTTTCCTCCTTCCAAGTCTTCTATTATATATTTTTCTCTTTTCTTTTGTATATCTCATTAACATTTTCTTTACACATATAGAGCTCCTTCCCATCCCAGAGATGGAGCTACTGAACCATGTTTTGCAGCTTTTGTGGCTGGTTCATATTGTACAAAAATGGGTCAATATAAGGTGAGGTAGAAAAAGTAAAAAAAAAGTAATATTTTATCATCCTTTTGGTTCTCCCATGATCGCCTCCATTCTCTTGCTTCGTCCCTTCCTCATACGACTCTCAATCAGATCCTACTCCGCTCCTTCCCCATTCTCTTTTACATATAAATGCAGTCCTAGGTCGCCTCTTGTCATGAGTCATTCTATCTTATGAGAAGGTCACCTCGAAGATTCATCGCAATAGGTCTCCTCACCTCTATGGACTTCTTTGAATGTTCCAAAGATGATTGTGAACAACAGATTGCGAGGAGGACTTCTTTGAATGCTCCAAAGATGTTGTGAACAACAGATTGCGAGGATTTGATGCCTCTCCAACGTATTCCGCGTGATCTCCTCCCCTCGTGAATGACGGCTACGAGGAGTGGATCCGACGCAGATTTGTGCCTCTCCAGCATGTGATCCTCCCCTTGACCATGGACGACGATTGCAAGGAGACAAAATGCTCAATCTTCCTCCAACCACGGACCATAATTTGTTCCAGCATAGATTCAACACCCTACTGTGAGCAGCATAATTAAAATGAGTTATCTTGATAGATTTTTTATGATGATAAATTTTTAATCCAAATTGAGCTTTTTTAAGGAATATTGGAATTTGTGTCTAGATAACTTATTTTTATGTTATAAATATATGACAATAGACCCTTAGGACACATGGAACTTTGAACATCTTGGAGGTGGAGAGAAGAGAGTTAAAGATAAGAAGAAAATATGGTTTTTCTTTTCTAATTCTTCCTTGAGCAATATTACCCTTTTCTTGTGCTTTATGTTAATATTCATGTTATCCTGAATCAATAACACAAGTCTATGGAGATCTTACCCATGGTCATAGACCAAAATTCCCAACCACATAAATTCTTTATGTGTTATTTAGTTTTCCTTCACGATTTCTTTGTTCTTATTATATTATTTTTTACGAACTATCACACACTTAGTCGTCGTCGTCGTCGTCATCATCATCATCATCATCATCATCATCATCATCATCATCATCATCATCATCATCATCATCATCATCATCAT
>LTAE01002438.1:1330-41418 GCA_001647135.1 Pontederia paniculata | reverse complement strand
ATATATATATATATATATATATATATATATATATATATATATATAAAATTGTAACAATATATGATAAAGGAATTAGTGCTACAATTAAGGTTAGATCTCTTTTCTTTTGGACTAATTGGATGAGTGCAATTTATTTTGAAACAATGTCAAATCGAAAGAAGAAATGAAGTATCTTACTATTAGTAGGATACAAGAAAGAAAAGTTTGAAGTACGTACCACCATTGATCACCAACTAGACTTCTCCAAGAAATCTGAGGTGAGATGATTGTGGATTTGGAGGGCGACGAGGGCAATGCTGTCAGAGACTATATTAAGGAATGTTATGTAGATCCCTCTTAATGGCAGGCTCCATACTATATTAAGGGATACATATATAGCAGGGTTCTAATGCGAAAAATTACACGTGTAAAAATACTCGGCAAGTGTACCAATCGCTCAAGTAATAAAGAGTGAATACTGAGTTGTCGATCCCACAGAGACTAATGAAATTAAAATTTGAAATTTTATTTGAAAACTTGAAAAGGAAAGTTTTAAAAATTTGTTTTGAAAAGATAAGAAAAAGAAAAGATAAAAAAAGACAAGATAAAAAAAGACAAGATAAAAGATGAGATCAAAGTTTTTCAAAAGTTTAAAAAGATAAATATATTAGGTTGGTTAGGGATAGAAATATGTTTCACCACTGTTATCTTTTGGATATAATAAATAAAAATTTCTGAATATTGGATGGCAGAAGGATTGATTTAAATATATAGGACTCCTTTCGGATGACCTAACTATTTTAATCATAATTTTAAATCAAGAATATGTGAAAACATTAATCCCAAAATTAATTAAGTTAAAATGCGATGAAATTAAATCCTAAACTTGCGCTTGTTGCGAGAACGTGGGATCTATATATAATATATACATGTAATTAAGGAATTGTTTAATTTGGCAACTAAATCTGGATCCATGCATGCATGTGTATCAACTTATAAGTGTACGTTGCATGCAGAGCTCCTCTTGGCCAGTGTTCTCGACCAACGCTTCCTGTACTCTTTGTTAACATTGTTGCATGACGGCTCCACCACATCCGTAACAAACCTCAACTTCTTCTTCTTGTCCTTCTTACTTCGTTGATCACCACCTTCTCTTTAATTTGAATAAAAAAATACGCATCAACATATAAAGAAGTTAGCAATATGAATTCAAAAAGATAATAGAACTCGTAAGTAATAAATTAAGGTCATGTATAGAATTATATATATGTGTAAGTAAGTAGACATGAGAATTCCACACCGTTCAACTCTTTGAAAAATCCACCTTGTGCCTAAGAGCTCTAATCGGAAGATAGAAAAGAAGGCATTTATGAACTGAACAAGAATTTTATCACAGATAAAAAACAAGATATATATATATATATATATATATATATATATATAATTGTAACAATATATGATAAAGGAATTAGTGCTACGATTAAGGTTATATCTCTTTTCTTTTGGAATAATTGGATGAGTGCAATTTATTTTGAAACAATGTCAAATCAAAAGAAGAAATGAAGCATCTTACTATTAGTAGGATACAAGAAAGAAAAGTTTGGAGTACGTACCACCATTGATCTCCAACTAGACTTCTCCAAGAAATCCGAGGTGAGATGGTTGTGGATTTGGAGGGTGACGAGGGCAATGTTGTCGGAGACTATATTAAGGAATGTTATGTAGATCCCTCTTGATGGCAGGCTGTAGACTATATTAAGGGTTACATATATAGCAGGGCTCTGATGCGAAAAATCACACGTGTAAAAATACTCGGCAAGTGTATCGATCCTCAAGTAATAAAGAGTGAATACTGAGTTGTCGATCCCACAAAGACTAATGAAATTAAAATCCAAAATGTTATATGAAAACTTAAAAAGGGAAGTTTTAAAAATTTGTTTTGAAAAGATAAGAAAAAGAAAAGATAAAAGAAAGAAAAGATAAAAGAAAGAAAAGATAAAATATGAGATCAAAGTTTTTCAAAAGTTTAAAAAGATAAATAGATTAGGTTGGTTAGAGATAGAAATATGTTTCACCACTGTTATCTTTTGGATATAATCAATAAAAATCTCCGGATATTGGATGGCGAAAAGATTGATTTAAATATATAGGACTCCTTTCGGATGACCTAACTATTTTAATCATAATTTTAAATCAAGAATATGTGAAAACATTAATCCCAAAATTAATTAAGTTAAAACACGATGAAATCAAATCCGAAATTGTTAGGCCTCTATCGAGTGAATAGCAACTCATAATCTATGAATTCTGGAATCAGATAGACATAGATCATTGCCTCCAAATAGGTAAACCCATAAAAACAACCGAACAAAAGTGTCAGAAAATGGCCTGCGTTGCGTCCAAAACGGACCACGTCTGGCCGTGAAAAACGTGGCTCTTTAGATGATGAGAGAGAACACGGCCAAGTCAGTAACGATCGCTACCGTGTTCGTCTAAAAAACAAATAAAATATTTAGAAAATAACAGAATTGGGCGCGTGAACAACACGACCCGAGTCTGCTATGAAAAAGGACACGGTCGAGTCTGTGAAGATCACGACCGCATTCTCGAGAAAAATAATAAAATATTCAAAACGGCTGCGCAAAGGGCTCAAAAAATGAGGAGAAAGAACACGGTCGAGTTGTGAAGATCACGATCGCATTTTTTGCTGATTAAAATATTCAAGAAAATGCGCAAACGGATGGCAACTTGTAGAAGGAAAATGGACCGTGTTAGATCAACACGACTTATTTTCTCATCGGCCAAAAACAAATATCTCGATTATAAAAATACAAAAGAAAACCAAGCACGAATAATTGAGAGTAAAAACAATAACAACATCTCACAATTAATGTTAATAAATTACTTAGCAAATATAATAAAATATTCAGATGCAAGTTCATCCAATAATTCAGAATAAATTAATCTAAAAGACTAACATGGTTAACAGAGTTCTTCCCTAACCAATAAACTAAACTAAAGAAAAGAGACTATGACTAACAGATTATGCAGAACTTCGTCGTCGTGTCTCCTCTCCACACCAGAGTTGTAGTTAGAAAGCTTGAATCTTCAATTCTGGAATATCTCTCTAGGGTTACAAAGGGTCCTATTTATAGGAAAAAGTTGCCATGAGGACCCTAGATCGGATGGTTAAAAACAAAAGTTTGTGTCTTGCACGACAAGTTGTAATCAAGAGTCATCCGTTCTGCCGAATCGCCTTTTGAATGCGTCAACACAGCCCGCGTCTGGTGCAAAACAACCCGAGTTGGGCTGACAGGAGTTTGATTCATACATGATTTAGAACGCGGACAATTTTGACGTCACCGTTGACACGTGGCATATTCTTAATGGGCAAAGTCACCATTTTGACCTGGAACACGGTCGTGGCACTGAGCTGACATGGCACGAACACGACCCATTTTGGCGAGCGCGGTCTGAGTTGAGAACATGAATTGCGGTGGATAATTGAGAGCTGGAGGCGACCCATTTTCACTTGAACGCGGCCCGTGTTGTAGTTGAATCTTTGGAACTCTCGGGCTATTTGATCTTCTATTTGCATTCTTTGGAGTTTTGAGACTCTTTTGCCTAAAAATTCACCAACAGAGAACATATGGGTAGTTTCTGACTCAAAGACATCATATGATGAATAAAACATGAAAATCATGAATAAATCTAAAAATGATATGATATGGATGCGTGCAACATGTATATTTATGCTCACATCAGGCTCACCTGCGTTCTGCAGTAGGGCGCACACATCGATGATGCAGGGTCGCAGCAAGTGCGCTTATGTTGCAGGGTCGCGGAGAAGAAAGAGAGGAGACCCATGAGGAGAGAAGGTGTGCGAGAGAGAATATGATAGATCGGAGTTTACCTTGTTGCTTCACCGTCAAAGGAGTTGTCGGTCGGAGAGAGTGAGATAGAGGAGATCAGTGAGGGAGAGAAATTGTGTGTGAGAGAAAAAAAGAGAAAGGAGCAGACTATTTTAATTTTTTTTTAGTAGTTCATTCGCGGACGGGTTCGGGCAGACCGTTCCAATTGGGGCAGTCTTGGACCCTCCACCCCATCCCAAATTGGGGCGGTCCGTCTAGACCGCCCCAAATTCTAGGGTTTTCGCGAACGGGTTCTCAGCCCATCCGTGAACCCTATGGGGCGATCTGCCAGACCGCCCCGATTCTAGGGTTTCTCAAACCCTCTCAAAATTGTGGTCACAAATTCTTCTCTTTCTTGTAGTGATAAGATTCCATGCGACTACATTTGTATAACCACCTTTATATAAAAAATATTTTTTAAAATATTATGCTAATAGAAAAAAAATTGAAATACAATAATTTATTCATTAGAAAATACCAATATAAATAAATAAATGTTCATTATGAAAATGTTGTTTTATTTTAGTTAATATAATGAATATTATGAAATTAAGGTCATATGCATTATTTGATAAATATAAGAATTAAGCTTATTCATGCTTAAAAATACAAATTCATGGAAAAAACATAAATGCATATAAAAAACATTTCCTTTAGTCTTAATGTATTATTATTTCTTTTACTTTTTTTTTGAAATAATAGTATAGCTAACAATGGTGATTTTTTATTGCTTATTTGACAATAAAATTGTTACTTTATTGCTTTATTTAATTAAATAATGTACATTAAGGACACAAGTAGATATTTTATATAGATGCTTTTTAAAAACAAGCTAAATTATTTTTCTCGATTTTACATCAAAATCATAGTTTTAAAAAAACATTTATAAGAAATTTGTTCTTTCCTTCTAGTAAAAAAATAGATTTATGAATCATATTTTTCCAAACGTTGCCAAAGGTTCATACTTTTGTGCTTTTTTAATAGTAATATTTGTGTCAGAAAAATGTATATAATGTATTTTTAGGCGGAGGGTAAGTGAGGCTTCAAATTAAAATAAGTGGTACATAAATCAACTGTCCTTATTGAGAGCAGTAATTGAAAAAAAAACATAAAATGCTAAGATTTATTTGGACTTGAAAAGGTACAAATCAATTTCCCATTGCTGCAAAGATATAAGATATCAATGGAAATTTAACGATCAAATGACTTAAAGAAAATGGACAAGAGAGAAGATGGTTGAGTCAACAACAAATTGTAGCCATAGGACGAAAACATATATCATTGTCCGATAAATGCAAGCAAGTTTAGAATAGGGAAATAAGATAATGACATAGATATAACTTACCCCGTTTTTTTACTAACTAAAAAATATATTTAAACTTTAAAAATAACAAAAATAAAATAATCAATGGAAACGTAGTTAGTTCACATATTCGTATCGTCTCATCCTTTAGAACAAGGGCCGAATCAAACAAATATTATGAAAAATAAAATTTTCATTATTTGAGATGCACGATACAATGGTCTAAAATATTTAACTAATATCATGTCTCCATTCTTTCATAAAATATTTTTTTTACAAAGTAGTGGTGAGTTCTTATATTAGTTTTTTTGGGTTGATGAGAAGTATACAAAGAAGTTGCATTGAATTGAAATTCTGTCGACGTTTATTATTACTTAAAATAAAACGAATGAATGATATCAAATTACCCTCATTTACAAAATTTTATGCACAATAACTTTACATACATTAATACAATAAATAAAACAAATAAAAAATCCTAAGAATGAAAATATGAAAATGTGGTGTATTAATATTCAAGTAATTAATAAATCACATTTTAATTAATCTAATATAACATAAGATTTATTTTTTTTAAAAATGAAATGAGCATTATAAGGTAAAAAAACAACTAACAACATGTAACTATTTCTTGCATTTAAAAGGCTATGAGCAACAATAGGAAAAGTAGGACGACTCTAAAAATTGGTCACAACCCATATGGCCACAAGTCTATGAACAAACAACTTAACATATCTAATGCTGGCCATTGTTGCCTACACTTGCGCTCGCCACTCTAAATTTTTTAGCAACAACGTCCTTATAAATCTCCACCAAAGTTCTCCATTTCTCTTCGGCTCTCTTAATTAATAACTGCACCCCTTCGCTTCTTGACCTTGCAACAATGGGACGTCCGTCGACCTCCTCCTGCACCCGTCCCATCCTTCTCCTCCTCCTCGCCATTCTCGTCCTCCATGAGAGCTCCTCCCTGGCCGACGGCGCCGCCGACGCCCCCGTATCCGGCTCCTTGTTGGTCGAGAAGACCTGCAAGGACACATTCGACGCCGAGGAGGACGAATGCATCCGCTGGCTCAACAGCGAGCCCAGGACCAAGAACGTCACCGACGCCCGCGAGCTGGTCGTCATCGCCGTCGACTTGACTCGCGCCAAGGTCTCCGAAACCACAGCGACCATCACGGAGCTGAGGTCTAACCTCATGAACTGCCTCAGGTACTACAAGGAGATGGGCCACAACCTCAAGGTGTCCATGAAGGCGATCAGGACCGGCGGCGACCTGACCGCCGTCTCCAACACGTTGGGGAGAATCACAAGCGCGCCGGACGACTGCGACATCGTACTGTTCGAGAGCAATTCCTCGAAAAATCCGTTGGAGGATGACAACATTCGTGCCAAGAACCTGGCGGCCCTCTTCAGCAAGCTCTTCGAGTCCAAGTTCGGGAGGTAGAAAGCATCCGTCGAGCCCATTGCATAGTGCAGGGGGTATTAATTGTTCTTCGCGCAGCTGTTGGGCAAACTACTATAAGCGAATTCTTCCGGCTCCTTTGCTTCGTTGAGCGCGTGTATAACCATTTGCACCATGCTATAGAAACTTTGTATGTTATGGTCCACTGATGTATTCCACTATTCAGAATATATTGACTTTAAAGCGACGGGGTTTAAATATATTCGGAGACGTATAAATGTTATTAATTTATATATTTTTTAATTTAAGAGTGTGTCTTAAATTAAAAGATTATGAAGTTATTAACTTTAAATTTAAATTTTAAAATAATCAATTTAATTAGAGGAATAATTATTTATGTTTATTATCATTAGTTTTAAATTAATTAAGTGCTAACGATCGTGAACACCGAGGATCTCTTGAGAGTAAAAAAAAATAATATTCCTATAAGTTAGTGCTAGTGGATGATACGATCACGAAAGAAATCAGGATTAAATGTAAGAAGGACCGATGTATATATGATTAAAAAATATATAATATAGTTATCATATTTAATTAACTCGATCGCATGAATCATCACTTTAAAAAAATTCTTTTACGATCACACTTACATGTTTCTTGTCTTAGTTGATTATTAATTGAAATAAAGAAATGGGCACTTATCTTAAGTTTAATTTTATTTTAACTAAAGAGAGCAGATGAGATATACAAATAAGAAAATAAAGAAAAAAACAGGTTCATAATAAAAATAATGAAACATATTAAGTCATGATTAATTTTAATGTATATATAAGTTTGGAAATAAAGGTTTATAATATAACTAACACTATTATATATAAAATTTGAAAAAAATCGGGGGAGGGGCATTGACCATGACATTACTTTTGTTCTTCCAGTGAAACTAGTGTAGTGCTGGGACTAGCTTTAGTTCCTAACTAATAAAAGAGCATGGTCAATTTGCAGAGAACATTTTTCTCTCGATAATTTTTATAGATTATTAATGATATGAACTTAAATTATCTGGATCCACCAAATTATCTTATTTACTTATTTTAATTCATAAACAAACTAGATTTTCTAGTAATACAGACTGCCTATAAACACATTATCTAAGAGGATGGTGTTTATTTAGATTACCATCAAAGTGATAACCTTATTTATATTAGTTTTCATATTCGTCTTTTTAAATATTTCATAAATAAAACATAACACAATAAATAAATCATCATACAATAATAACAACACAAGTAATAATAATAATAATAATAATAATAATAATAATAATAATAATAATAATAATAATATTATTATTATTATTATTATTATTATTATTATTATTATTATTATTATTATTATTATTATTATTATTATTATTATTATTATTTTATTTATAAGTATTATTAATTAGACTATTTTTTTATAAATTATTAATATTAATTTAAATATTATTTATTATTATTTTAATTTGAAGGGTATTGCTTATTTAAATACATTAATTTGTGAGTTTAAGTTGATAAATTTTAATTCAATAATACAAAATTTTAATTTAATAATATTTATAAAGGGTATTCTGGTAAAATAATGTATATTATTTAGTAATAATTTATATAAGTAAATATGATAATATAAATTATCACTTGGATTACTTATATATAATAAACATGGTAATGCACGTTACTGATAATTTAATAAGTGATAATCTTTATGTTAGATAATGTAGATTACCAGGTAACATTAAGAGGTAATGCAATAAATGCCTCCTTAGTTCTTTCGGTTAATCATATATGTAACATGTTAACGGATAGAAAAATATTAAATTTATCAGAATAATTCTTAATTAAATATATAATCAAAATGGATTGATGAGATAATTAAAAAGAATAATAATTCAAATTGACTCCTAATATTAAGTTTAGGGAATTTATAAATGTGACAAAAAATCTTCTCGGATAAAACTCTCTAATCATTCGAAAATAGATAACTTATTATCAAAAAATTGAAATTTCAGCTAAAAAATATAATAGACCATAAAGATGGGCTTTGCCCTTCGCACTCCTGGTTTATCCTCTATGTTTGGATGGAGGGGTGGAGAGGGGTGAAGAAGAGTAAGATGTACTCCCTAAGCCCATCTCATGTTTGGATAAAGTGTTTAAAAAAAATAAGAAGGTTTGAATCCCTCCAAACCCTCTAAAACTAATTTTATCAAATCGGTGGAACTAAGAGGAATTCATTTTTTGGACAAGTTTGTCCTTCGTTCTAATTGTTATTGGTCATTCATCTTTTATTTTGATAGGATAAAATAATCCTTTTAAAAAATAACCCTTCTTATCATACCTTTCCTTTCTAATCAAACATAAAATTCATAATACCTTCCATTCATTTTCTTCCATCTTTCTTTCTCTTTTCCTCGTCATTCTTCCCCACTCATTTATCCAAACAAAACCTTAGGTTCATTGTTCAAACAACGAGAATTCCATGAGGACACCACCTTTAATTATGACATATATTATTAATTTACGAACAAATAGACTTTCGGTTGAGTAATATTTAATATATTATCAACAATATATAATGATATTTTTATTGATTGATTACCATAAGATTTGTCATCTTTATTTATCATATATATATATATATATATATATATTTATATATATAGTTACCGTTTACTACAAGTATAACCTATATGATAAATTAAATTTATAAAATTCAACCAGCTGGAGTTTTTATTTTCGATTATATTTGGGAGAGAATCAAAATAATTCAAACTTATACATCTTCATAAACTCAAACTTAAGATCGACTTATTTATTACTCTATCCAACTTATAAAAGATGCACTTAGAATTCAAAGATTTGCTCGATTTCTAGTAGATTCAAATTTTAAATCTTCATGAATGAATTAAATTAGAGCTACTTATTTATCACTCCATCCAACTTATAAAAAGATGCAGCTCGAATTCAAAGATTTGCTCGATTTCTAATAGATTTAAGTTTTAAATCATGATGAATGGATTAAAAAGAAAGGAAGGGTTCATATTAGTCCAATCATTTCGACCCACATAAGCTTTCAGTTGAAGCCCACGGGCCATGTGTGCACACGCAGACATATAAAAGCGCGACATCCACCGTTCCCGCACCAATCGATTTAACAAATACGATATGGACGGACAGGATTAATCCGCCGCCGCTCTCTCCACATTCTAATACCTAACTCCGGCGGAGACAGTTAACTAACACCCCTCCGAAGCCAATAAAAAAAGAACCCCAAAATTAGAAATCTTAAATAAAAGAACGAGTTCGTTCTTTTCCCCCCGTCCCTCCTCTTCTCGCCCAAAACCCCAAATCTCAAAACCCTCTCGAGCTCTCCGGTTCGATCATGGCGGGCGTCGAGCAGCCGCGTTGGAATCAATGCTACGCGGACGACTACTCGCAGCTCAAGGATCTGAGGATACCCCTCGATCGAGGAGGATTCGGAGGAGGCGAGGAAGGAGGAGGCTTCTCACTTTGCTTCTGGATGTATCTCTCCGGTTGGGCCGGACCTTCTCCTGTTATCCTCAAGCAGGTGTTTGTTTCTATCCCTTTTTTTCTTGTGAAAAGATGAGTTATTTTGCTTGTTTGTTTATTTTCTTTGCGTTCTGCGGCTCGGCTTTTGCCTGCGATCTTTTGAGTAGTTCTGCTCTTCTTCGGATTTTGTGCCTTTTGACGTTCTAGAGTGATTTGATGGAATTATGTTTTTCGAACTCGTTCACAAAATCCTTGCCGATGTTAAGATGGAATGCATGTTTTAAATTGTACAGATTTGTCCCCCTCAAAAAAGTTGTACAGATTTCTTTGTCCTCGATTGAAGCGTGAGTTCTAGTTTGTGAGTAATATTTATGAAATATCAAAGGTAGTTGCTTTTTTTATGTTAGGATTCTCATCCATTATTAGCAAGCAGGTCCTTGAAGTATTTTCATCGAGAAATGGAACTTCTTAATTTTCCACTTTGTCTTTTCATTTCATTTTCGTTCGCTAATGATTAAGGCGATTTTGCACTTCTAAAATTTACAAAACCACATTTTGAATACGGTGATTAAAAATACTTTGTTGTCTGCATTCAGAAAACAGCTTTGTGAAGACAAATCATTCAACATAAGCACTTTATAATTTTATTTACAAACAAATAGGAAAATTTCCAAGTTTTCTGTCAAAGAAGAAACACTGAGGAACGCATTCTCATGCCTAACCTTCATATTGGGTTGACAAATTATCTGTACAAAGAGGCGAGCTTTGGTTGTGTGTAGGCCATGAAGTTTGAATTTCAATAACTGCTAGCTGTTTTAGTAACCATTTCTTTGGTTGGATGTATAATTCTGTCCTTCTTAATCATACAGATGAGTTCGGAAAGTATGTGTGAAGTTCCCTTTCTTGCTCTTAATGAGCCAAACAAATTGATGCTCCTTCCTTTACTGTCAGTACACGAAGAAGCTCCTTACGATTCATTCCTGAGGACTGATATGCCTCATACAGCTGCTGACATTGATTGTCCTCTGGAGAGATGGGTTCATGTTGGATGTCAGGTATTCGGCTTCATGAATCAAGTCTCATCAGATTGTATATCTAATGTTGCTATGTTAAAGCGGAAGATGGGAACTTTATCTGCCACTTAATTCAATAACTTTGCATTATTTGTATGAACAGTAATAAATGCTTTACTTTTTTAGCTGTTCGGCTACGTTATTTGTATGTCTACATAATTATACAAGTTATTTTCTGCGAAGCCACTGATATTTAATGTCTAAGCCCTTTAGGCCTATGAAATGCAAATATGCACAAGTTTCTGGTATTAGCCATTGATATTTAATGTCTAAGCCTTTTAGGCCTACGAAATGCGAATATGCACAAGTTTCTGGTATTTCCCGTAGATATGTGAGAAGTTCCTATATTTCAAGCTAACTCAATTTGGCTGCCTATTGGCAGCTCGGTAATCTGTTGTCCCTGGGAAAGAGCAAGCTTATTCCTCCACTTTTCTTAAGTTTTGACTTTGTTGACTTTCTGTAAATGTTTCTATACTTTTTCCAGTTTTTTTTTTACCTTTTCTTCTCCCTCAAATAAAAAAGTAAACTTTAGATTTTCTTTTAAATTATAATTGACGCACTGGTGTCAGGTGGCAACAAGTTACATACGCCTTCATGTTGATGGAAAACTGGTCTCAGAGATGCATTTGTGTTCCTTGACCAGAGAACAATATCAAGATAACCTACATAAAGTAACACTTGTTGGTAACAATGAGAATGTTGGGGGTTATGTATATCATGTTCAAGTCCTATCACTTTCAGAATCAATAAGAGATCATCATTTTAAGGTGCACAAACATATTTAAACAAAATTTATTTTCCTATTTGTACAGTATCAAGTATTAAAGAATCATCCTAATTTTATTTGACCACAGAAACCCCCAGTAAAGTTATCTCTTGACAGTAAATGCATTTGTGATGGAGTTGAAGAAGGAGGCGATGGTGTTTGGAGCGTTGTAGGTGGCAAGGTAGGTAATTTTTCTTATAAGGAAATGCAATTATTCTTTAACTTTTTCGAGAGTATAATATTTTATGATGTTGTAAATAAACAACAAAAAAAATAAATAGAAAAAAAACTTGTTCACTACTTGAAAAGAATCTTCTACTTGTATGTTGACAATATATATTACTAAAGCTCTTCAAAACTACATTAATCATCCAATTTTTAGTCCAATCCCTTCAATGCAACCATATCATAAACCTTCCATAACAGTCCAAACCGAACTAACTCCAGGTCAGTGCGATTGACCTGCCACTTCATTTTTTAATCTGATTTTGGAAAACTTTGCAGATTTGGTTTTGTACTTGGAAGTCTGTGAGCTTTCTATGTGTTACCGGAAATATATCGAATACTTAACTCATCAATCATCATTACTCAGAGAAGAAAGAGATCTCTTGGAGCAGTTCAAATCTATAGCTTTGCATGAAAGCGTACTAATGCTAAAATTGTTATTGGCAGCCTCTTTAGAGGTTGAAGGGTTAAGATGCCACCAAATGGTCAAGGATTTTGATCTGTGTCATACTGGTTCAAATTGTAAATTCTACTAGCCCCCAAAAATCAATATAAAATCAACAATATAAGTTTTCAAGCTGCCATATCGAACTGTATGATGCTTAAAATGATAAATAATGTGTTTATTGTGAACTAGCAATGAAGCGTTTATTTTTTAAGACTAAATAAAAGTTACATAGTTTACCTAAAAAAGAAAGCTACCTAGTATTCTATCACTAAAAGAGAGAGAGAGAGAGAGAGAGAGAGAGTTCAAATGTACTTCTTGAGAAAGCCTTGCATATTTATCGCATATTTCATCATCTGATACAAAGTTTCTTGATGCAGGCATCTTGTCGCAGAAATTTTTCATTGGAAGTTATACTATTAGACGCATTTGGGAGATCAGTGCACAGGGAAATGGAAGTAATATTTGCATCTTTCGGTTTACATTCTGCCTACAAATCCGATTCTTGTTTCTCATGGCAATTCTTTTCAGGTTGCTGCTTCACTTGTATATGCTGACAGTGGAGCATGCGTTGAAAAAACTAGGGATGATTCAGAAGCTCCATTGCTGATGAGCTGTGATGGACTTGAATATCCTTCTACAGAGAGGCCAGTCCTGCTTCTTCGTGGCCGTGCAGCCTTTAAACTTAAGATATCTCAGGTAATTCTCACAGTTTCTTAACTGGTACGTAATTCCTTACAATTATTCAGCCTTTTCAGTACATATATTACAGAAAGGAGGAAGGATCGAATCCTTCTCAATTTGGTGCTTAACCCTGGAGACAATTTGGTCGTATATGGTTCTTTGCTGTCATTGATGCTTAATTAATAACTGGGTGTCTACAGATTTGTAATCAATTCCCTAATCCTTATCGATAAACTTGATCCAGTGGGATGTACAGAGATACGTAAATGAATTTTTTAATTCTCATTGAATGAATCTATATCAAATTCGGTAGAGATGTATTGTCACAATTTTATTGATCTACTATGATTCATACAGTTCTCAAGTTTATTGACCTTATTCCATCATTTCAGCTATCATCCAAATGTGACAACAGGCTCTTTCGTGTTTGTTTCTACATGCTGCATGGAGAGAGATATCCATTTCTCGAAGCATTCTCAAATCCAATCCGTTGCATCTCACGGAATCGTACAAACCGGACATTGGGTTTTGGGAGGCGACTGAGCTCTGCTGGACATCTTCCTGATGAAATTCATCAAACAAAATGTAATGACACCAATGCAATTTGTGATACATATGCAAATGGTCATCCTCAAGAAAGGAACCAAAGTTTATTGAAGAATGTTCCACCATCAAAGGGCCTTAAAGTAGACCAAGGCTTGCTAGCAGATACTGTTGCTAATGGAATAGCTAAACAGGTAAGGCTGCTTTAGATACAGCTACAATTTCAATTCTCTTCTCCGTAACTGGCACTATCTTATTACATTCCTTTCCTTGGACGAAGACACTTAAAACCAGTCTAGAAGTAAGATCAGCATACTCTGAAGGAACAGATTTTGTACCATCAGATTCTGAGGGCACCGATGCTGAAGATTTTGAATCCAACTTGAACCAAGAGTCAATTTCAGATGCCATTGTATTTAGATACTGCCTAGGAGGAACACATGAACGCACAGTATTACTTAGAGAGATGATAGCTTCTACCAGTGATGACGACATGACAAAATTTGCAGAGCAGGTTTGCCTGTATACTGGATGTTCTCATCACCGGTAATCCCTTATGTGGACCTTTACCTAAGAACAAGCATGCCTGAAAATTCTATTTTGTTCTCAATTCATGTTTGTTTGATGATATATATAGGAGGCAAATACTCGTTTCAAGACTTCTAGTTCAAGAGGTAGCTGATGCTTGGAACTTGATAGCTAAAGACAAGCAAAGAATTACTTGGGTGGAAGCTGTTCCTGAGATTAATAGAAGATTCATGATCATCGCCAAATCTTCTAGTAGGGCTTTGTCAGAACAGGTGGTGCATATTCATCTTTTAATGTTGTATCACCTCATATAGATGATCCTCTTCCAACTAGTTACTAATATATGGCATGAAAATCAGGATCTACAAGTCTTACAGGGAATTGCTGGATGTGGTGATGTGTTGGGTCGGACAGATTTCGAAAGGATGTGGTACTGGTTATTCCCAGTAGCTTTTGCTTTGTCCAGTGATCAAATCAAAATAATTTGGGAATGCTCAACAGAGAAATGGATAGAAGGTTTCATTACAAAAGAGGAAGCTGAGAGTGCACTTAAGGGTCCTGGAGGAAGACTAGAAAAAGCAGGAACCTTTGTTCTCAGGTTTCCCACCTCTCGTAGCTGGCCTCATCCTGATGCTGGTAATCTAGTTATTACTTATGTTGGTACAGATTCTGTTGTTCATCACAAGCTACTTTCCCTTGATCACAGGTGCGTGCTTACCTACTGTGTTTACTCTCTTCATTCCTCATAATCTATTTAGCAGGAAACTGGGAGAGAACAAATTCTTTTTTTTGCATGTGGTCTCACATCATTTTCGATTGTCGCAGGGATTTGGGTTCAAGAATGCTGCAAGAGATGTTGCTAGAAGAGCCCGAATTATCCCAGTTGGGAAGGTTAGTATCCAATCCTGAGACCTAAAAGCTTATAAAAAATAGTTTACAGGAAAAGTTTACTTGATGTATTGATTTGAGCAGGGTTGACAGGGAAGGATATTGATTGAATGATCCGAAGCCTGAATGCAAGATACACCCTCTTGTAGTCACCAACGCAGTTTTAGGAAGTGATGCTGGCCAAGTGCGTAATATCTTGCAGCCTATATACTAGAATCTATCCCATTATGTACCAAAGATGTGCCAAGGTTAACAAATTTTGCCATTTAGGAGACAAGATTCCTTATGATCTGCATTGCAGTTGCAAGCTTTGTTTGACTGATAATGCCAGCGCTGAGAAAGAAGCATGATCTGAGCAACGTTGCGAGCATTTTTCTGGCAACTTTTTTTATCATTCCTAGGATGTAACAGAGGAGAGCAAATGGAATACTCTTTTTCCTCAACTTAACTCATTTTATAAAATGAAATAACTTTGATGAATGTTTTGATAAGCTAAGGCTAAGTTGTATATCGTATTTTTCGTAACTTTTCAACATTTTGTAAGCTATAAAACTGTAGTTTTTCAGTAATATTATTCCTAATTTTTTTACAAAAAATAATTAACATTTGTTGTGCTTTAACTTCATATATTTTCAAGCTTCACAATTCTTAAATATTCTAGATGAAAAATAAACCTCGTGATTTACCAAAACAAAATGTTAAAAAATGGTGTCTTTCATTATTAACCTGCACGAATCGAATGATTAAATTTTATTTGGATCATTAATGGAAAAAAACGTGAAATGATAAAACAAATGGCATTTTTTAAATTTGGACGTTAAGCGTTGATGTAGTTTGTATTTTATTTAGATTTTTCTCTTCATTTTAAGAATTTAATTAAAACTAGCAAGTGGTCACCAACCAAAACACGGCTTTCAATTCTTACGTTACGTTATAAAAAAGAATTAAAGCGGTTCCAGCGGAGCACCAGAAGTGAACCAGCAGTGCGTTTTATCACACGCTCCTTTGTGTTGTGCGATTCCTTTACACAAAAGAACCCAATTGGAAACAACCGCAAACAGAACACTCACGCCGACGAAGCAGCGATCCGTCTCGGAGACCTCTCGATCCCTCGAGCTTCCACCGTCTTCAGATCCGATCTCCGGCCACTGAAAGGAGAGATCCCCCGCCGGCGCTGACGACGTTGAAGAAGACGAGAGATGGCACCCGTTTCGGCGCTCGCCAAGTACAAACTGGTGTTCTTGGGGGATCAGTCCGTGGGGAAGACGAGCATCATAACCCGATTTATGTACGACAAGTTCGACAACACTTACCAGGTCGACCCATTCCCTCCTCCCTTTTCGATCTGTTGCTCTTACTGTTTCCTAGTTTCCGTTACGATTTTTGCTCCTAATCATGGGCTCGATTATTGTTCAATTCTGTCGATTAGTGATCTTTGTGCATTTTGATGTGAAGCGATAGATCTGTTCGATGCGATCTGGGTTAAACGTGCGATGCTTTAGTGTGTTGGCTCCGTAGGTTTTGAATCGTATGCATGTTTGCAGGTCGCTTTAGAAGTAGGATTGATGCTCTTGTTTAAGCACTGTGCGGCCGTTATACATAACAAATATGTCGACTTTTGTTGTAGATCGAGTTCTTGTTAGCTAAGATGTGTGTCAGTGGAGGGTGGGGGGATACAAGTTGTTCGGCTGTAATGTTGTTTGATAGAATGGATACTGCTTATGCGGTTTGAGTTTTGATTGATGACAGCTGTTTCCGGTTGAAATTGATGGCATTTGAGAATTCCGTGTGTGACTTGTAGATCAAGTCTTGCTCTATACGCGACTTGATATTTTTGTTGTCTCCTTTAGCGAACTCCATTCATGTTTTGTAATTTGAAAAGTTTGGTGATGTGTATAGTGCTGTTCAGGTATTTTTCTTGGCTCTCAAAGTTTGAGTCCTTGAGTTGCTATTTTTGGATATGCACTTGGTTCATAAGATGGCCATTACCGTAATTAGTTGGAAACTCAGGAGTCAGGACTGTTTTCCTTGTTGTACATGAATTTTACAGTTCATATGAGTGCTTGATGATCGAGGAAATCACCATTTTTCTTATAGTGATATGACATATATATTTTGGAGATCCACAAAAGTTGCAGAGCCCTATTGATAATCACTTATGCTCGTGAATGTGATGTTTCATTGTTCAATCTTCTACATTGATTCTAATTGTTTCCATTCTCACTTGCCATATTTTGTGAGCGGCATCTATAGTATCATGATATATTTGTATAGTTGTGGAAATGATTACTAAAGATAAGTAGGTTCAAAGGTATTATACATCTGCTTGTGAAACAAATGTATTTGACTTTGGAGTATAATTTTGATCCACAAATGATAATTTTACATGCCTTTGAATATGATTTTGTATTTTGATACTGCCATTTCCTCTTCTATATTTTCTTGGTCCTGTCTAAAATATTATTTATATTGATGAACAGGCCACAATTGGCATAGATTTTCTCTCAAAGACTATGTACCTTGAAGATAGAACTGTCAGGCTACAACTTTGGTAGGCTTATGACTTCAATGGCTATTATTTTCAATTTTAATGACTTATATTTATTGATTTGATTGTTAATTTATTACTGGTATTGCTAGTAGAATATATTACTGTATTAATCTTGAAGATTTCTGCATACATTTGTGTTAATATTTTTTGGCACTTATAATTGTTCAATGGTTGTTAAGATAATTCATGTTTCCATATCTAGTTTTGGATGACTCTGATTTGAGAATTGTAATTCAAGGAAATACTATGCTGACCTTTGGTCACCTACGCGATGTTTCCTAACATTCATTCTAGTTAATGCTATATGATAAAGTATATGCCAACAAATCCTCAAATTGACTTCCATCTGGATCGGGTGGATTCATTATTTGCATACTTTAGGCTTTACGCTAATGCAACCTTGAAAGACCATGGACGCCCTAATCCAGTTTAGTTTCCCAAATTTGTTAGTTTTGTTGTGGTAGGCATTGTTTATTTACATGGTAAGTTTATGAGTTACTTACAATAGTGCTAATGAATTGTTTCTTTTTTTCTTTTTGTTTTAAAAACTACTGGTCCATGTTTTTTAAGGGATTAAAGGATGTCATATGCTGCCATCCATTTTATTAACTATCAAGCATTGATGTAAAAGTGTCATAAAGCAAAGGAATGAAATACCAAGTACAAGATCCACAAAATTGTTTTCATCTTTATTGTTGTACAATCTAGAGATTAGTTTTATTATACTATAATAAAGAAGCTTACAAATTGAGATTTTTTTGTCCAAAATGAAAAAAAAGGTCAAGATTATCATTACTTGATAATCCTATGATTACCACACTTTTTTTATGACAATCGGATTATGGTGGTCTGTGGTAATGTGACCATCACCCAAATCTAGTTTACCAAACAAAATTTGAACTGATTAACCAAGGCTATCTAAATATTACACAAATTCTGGAAAAAGATAAATTAAATGAAATGCTCAAAAGTACTAAAATCAATATGCTATTATTTAGCAGGCAATACAAATTGATTTGTGGAGCTATTAATGGATAAATGCACATCATTGTAACATTTAAAATGTTGATTGGTGTTTTAGTTATTGATCTGTGAATTTTGCGAATCTGAATATCACTGTGTTGACCTACAACATATTTATGTAATATGTTGCATAGGAGTGCTGCATGATGGACCATGTTTCCACATGCTTGAACCATTCATCTAGTCTAAGAGTTTTTTTATTTTCTGTAAATGAAATATTTATGTATTTGAGGCTTGTTAACTTTGACTTGTTGATTTTCCTGCATATGTTCTGCATGATGGGCCAAACAATCTAACTCCTGCTTCTTTTAGTTATATCCTTTCATCTAGCACAAGACTTTGATGCTATCTTGTGTTGTATTACTTCTCCAAGATGTGATCTCAGATTAATTTTCATCAATAGGGACACTGCTGGACAAGAGAGATTCAGGAGTCTTATTCCGAGCTACATAAGAGACTCCTCTGTTGCTGTCATTGTATTTGATGTTGCAAGTATGGTTCCTCCACATGCTAGTTCTATTTCCATATGGTTTTTAACTTCTTCTTCCTTTTTGTATAAAGAACAGACCTTGATTTTCTTTCACTTTGTTAATATGCTTAAATATTTATAACTTTCTTGAACAATATGATAAACCGCAAGTACAGTCAGAGTTTTGTCATTACATTTTTTTTAGTTTGGCTATATTTATTCATTTTATTGTTTGTGGTTTAGGTCGACAATCATTCTTAAATACTGCAAAGTGGATTGAAGAAGTAAGAACAGAGCGGGGCAGTGATGTTATCATTGTCCTTGTTGGAAACAAGACAGATCTTGTTGACAAGAGGTGATCAATATTTTTACCTTGTTAGAATTTTTCCTGAAATGAAGATTGTTTCATAGTATGCCTGTTCTACTTTTTCCCATTTTCTGAAAGAAATCTAGAATCCTTTATGAAGAGATGCAAAACATTGGTTATGCTTGATGCTTGCTGTTGTTTTTTTCATTTTTGAAGGCTAGTAAGCAAAAATCTATTTCTTTAAACATTAAGATTTCAATTGCAAGAATGCATTGTGGTTCTTGGAATCTAACTGCAGTAGGAGGATGCTTCTGTTTTTGGTTTTCATGCCAAAAGTTTTTGGTAGTTTCCTGCAACAAATGTATGACACCTGCACTTTTAAGTGATGTAAATATATTCCAGTGCACAAGGGATGGTCAAGATGTTATTAATGATTTAAAGATAGACTTATTTATGTTGTGAGAGATATGTTTAGACACACACAATTTTACCTGACATACTAGATGTTCAGTGGGTTCTTGGAAAGTTCAGTTGGGAATTTAAATTTTTCTCAATTATCATGATGTATATTGCAACAATTTATGTGGCTGATTTGAGATAAATGGTCTGGATGGGCTTTCTTGAGTAGTACCTTTTTTTATACGTAGAATCACTATGAACCCACAGTTGTTTGCAAAATCAATAAATAATTTGTCTATATGATATTTTGTATTTACTAGTATGATTGCTAGAATCTAAAGGCCTTTTGACCACAATATGAAGGCATGCTTTATGTGTATCATGGTTCAGTCAATTTTGAAATTCTTGCTAGTGTTAATTAGTCTGTAGCTTTTGTGATCTTATGTAACAGGCAAGTTTCGATAGAGGAAGGAGAAGCAAAAGCAAAGGACCTTGGCGTGATGTTTATTGAAACAAGTGCAAAAGCAGGCTTCAATATTAAGGTGTGTTGCTTACTTGAAAGATCCTATTAGTCAATATGGACATGTCAATATCCTTTTTTGGTTAAAAAAACATATTGACATGTCACTTGTGCCCATCCACCAACTTGTGGTATTTTAATTTGTAAAAAAAATCTTGATGTTCTATTTCATCCGAGAAGATTTCCATCATTACAGGAATGATACTAATAACTTAATGCACCTCCCCAGGCACTGTTTCGAAAGATTGCTGCTGCTCTGCCAGGGATGGAGACCCTCTCTTCAGCAAAGCAGGAAGATATGGTTGACGTTAACCTGAAGGCTACAAGTGCAAACTCATCCCAGTCCCAGGCACAGTCTGGTGGATGTAGTTGCTGAGAACCTAAGAGTTTTAGGCTGCTTTTAAAACGATGTCATCTTCTCACTTTCCATCTAGTTCGGAAGCTGTATTCTTGCGCCGCAGCCGTAAGGAGAATTGAAGGAAACATGCCAGTTTCCATGTCAGTGTGCAATCTGTACTGAATATCATTTCCAGCATGTTTATAATTTTTTTCCCGGTTCAACAGGAGTTTCTTTTTAAGACTAACTATGGGGAAGAGTGTGGGACTCTAGGCTAAAAGTATATTAGATCTGACTCTTGGATCAGGTTATGCAATTAGTTTTAGTTCTGAGCCGTATCTCCATGTGATAGAAGCGATGTAGTCACCAGTACAAGCGATGGGACGACATATTCGTTTTGTCAATTTCTTTTTCAATAAGTATTTTGGTCACTGTTATTATTTTCGAAAAGCTCACCATATGCTGGTTGATGTCAAAGGGTATTACAAAATATTCAGAGGTATTTGCCCGGGAATCCTTTTTTTTTCTTTCTTTCTTTCTTTTCCAATTGTAATCATGTTATTCTATTTCGGAGATTGAATGTTAAAGTATTGAACTCTTTTTTTATCCTCCTAAAATATCATCCTAAAAATCATTGTAACACACATGAAATAAATACTCCTAAAAATTGATAAAATTATTACCCATGTCATTGAGGATATAGAAGCACCTTAAAGTATCATCCGTTAAACCCGATTGCTACACTTACAACAGCAAGCTGCTCTGGGCAATTTCCTAAGTCTGCTCAGTCATTAGTTTTATAACAGTTGCCAATGCCAGATAGAAGATTTTACGAAGAAAAATAATTCATCATCTTGACTCAATCCTCATAATATTCACATATTTAAAATATTTTAAAAAGTTGATATAATTATTTTGTGTGCTATTACGAGTTATTGCTATTGCTATTGTAAGAGGAGGATTGAATTTAATTTCTAGCTTGTTTCGGTTACTGGACATATTTTTTTAATGAATATTAATTCACTACCACTTTGACTAATTTGATATATTTTTATAATGAGTAAAACTTCTAACAATATGGTTTTATAGAGTGATTTACATTCGAGATTTATTTAAATATGAATCAATTATTTATCATTTCAGTTATGGTGGTCTGTTGACGTGAAGATAATTCCAACAAATTTTTATCATAACATATTTGGTCTCCAATGAAAAAATAATTACGATTGTGTTAAATTTTAAATTGAAACGGGTACTGAGTGTGTATCGGTGGACAAATGCTTAAAAGCTACCACTTGGTTGATGAGATGTTGACACACGCGACCATTAGAAGTAGGCATTACTACCCAATGCTACGAGAATACGTCAACACGTTCTGACTTTCTACGGACCCCTTTGGTATTGGAATAAGAGTTGAATTAAAATATTATTTTTATTATTTCATCCAAAAGGTCTTAAATTAAAATTATAGATTTCACATGTAATTATTACAAAAAAAGGTAAACAAATGGATCACCATGTTCAATGTGATGCGAGGAACATGTTGCTCCAACTGATTAAGAAAATGAGAACAAATATAAGAGTAAAAAAAAATGTTCTAGAACAAAATGGTTATATCCAAACGGATTCTAAAAGTTTTTTTTTACCTCTCAGACGTTTTAATTATTATCTAAGAAAAATAAATGTTGTATTGTAATCCTGTCAAGTGTTGAACATTATTTAATTGGTCTTTACTCTCTCTTTTTTCTAATTTTCATTACAGTCATATCTTCCCAAGTATTTTTATGAATAAAAGAGAGGGAAGACATTTTCATGTTTAGACTGGACTCGGTGCCCAACATCGATTAGTATTTGCGTATTGATGCACTGCACTCTTTTTTTATTTTTTGAAGTTGTTGAAGATGCAGTTGTATATATTGCGTCCAGAATATTTCCTGAACTAATATTCATAATTTCAATTTTAGAAGTAATTTAACATTTCAAATTAAAATTATTAGTATTTAATGTTGATAACCCAAGCGTAGAGCAAATTCATGTGGTCAAGAACCAATAGTTCGTGTAATAGCTCTGGCCTTTTCAAGAAATTATTTGTCTTAAGTCTATGATACGCTCGAATTTAAAACATGTAGCGAATAATAAATAGAGTAACTACTTATAAGCTCATGAATACTTTCATATTTTGCCATATGGAACTAACCTTTGGCGTTTTCATAATAAAATAGTATTGATGGTCAAAGTGTCATCAACAAAAAGAAGCTACTTGAAAATTTGGATATGAAACGAAGAAAAAAAATTCATATTTATTTGGTGATGTTTAATTTATGATCATGCAAATTTAAGGATGAGTTTTATTTTAAGAGTGATAGAATATAAACTCTCAAAAGTTAATTAAAAATTTAATCCATAATGGTCTTTGAATCTAATAAAACTTAAAATATTAATTTAAGTGGTGCCCTAAGTATAAGAAGGTTCAAACATGCCAACTTTTTCATTTCTTCTATTCTCATTCTCTCTTTTCTCTTCATCATAGGAGCTCAAGGTACATTAAGGGAGGAGCAAAAAGGTTCGGGGCAAGAAGAGTTTAGGGACACTTTCAAGTTGGGAAAAAAGAAAGTGCAAAGCATCAAGAAGGAAAACAAGCAAAGGGAAATTAGGTTAAGTATGCAGAGGAGATCCAATTCACAATTTTTAATTATTGATTTGGGAATTATAAGAAACCTACTCTTAAACCTAAGAATGTTGGAGATCGTAATTAAGATGTTGCATGTTTGATGTCTTTATATGATTTAGTTTCATTCTTAGTGAATTGATGTTATAAACTTCATCATGAGTAAATGATATTATTATGACAATGTTACGCTAGTTTGTAAGTATGATTAACCACGTTCATGATTCCATCATGTATGAGCCCTAGAATGACAAACATGAATCATAGATTGAAATCCTAGTTTAAATGCATGCTCCTAAATGTCATGGTTTTATGTTCAAATAAGTATGTTATAAACTCTAGAACATAGGAATTACTTTATGTATGAAATTCTTAGGATGAAATTGGTTTATATGTATGAAATGCATTGAGTTCGAAATGGGATCATACTTGAAAGGGAGAGAAACATACATCACTCTATCTCACTATAGTTGGCACGACTGTAATGAGGCACGACCGATCATAACGAGTAGGATGATCCGTATAACCTATTATGCACATCACAATGATGACTATGGGTAGGCCGTAGCAGGATCTCATTCGCTATGGGCATACCATAGCGTGGGAAATGAACCGTAACAATGGTCAAGTGATGTAGCGGGTCATGCTCTAATAGTTTTTGTAACACCCCGACCTAGCCCATTAAAAAAATGATCTGCTTTGAGTTCATGGCCTACATGGATTTAAAAGGCATCTTGAATGATAAAGATAATCAGTGTTGTCAGAACCGGATTGGACCGGCCGGTTCGACCGGTTCGACCGTCGACCGGGGCCTAGTCCGGTCCTGGTTCGATGGAAAAACCGGACACCTAATTGGACCGGTCAAAACCGGTCAAAACCGGTCAAAAACCGAAAAAATAAGGGATGAACCGTTGAACCGGTTATTTTGGTGAACCAGCCGGTTCAAATAAAATAAAAACAAAAACAAAAACTGGGCTGAATTAAGAGAAGTGGGCCTTGGGGTCAACTAGGCCAGGAAGAAAAGTTTTAATTCAAGGCCTTTTAAATCAGTTTTTGTTTTTTTCTTTTTCTTTTTAATTATAAAAGAATTTGTTTAGCTGATATTTATTTTTTGAATAAATAATTATTAAGATGTATTTTTATTAATAATTTTTATATCAAATAAAACGTTAATTCATCATAACTTTTGAAAATAAATTTATTTTTTTTTCATATTTAATCATTCATTTATGATTCTTTATATAAATTATAATCATATTTTAATTTAATATTTTTTAATAGTATCCGGTTCGACCNCAACTGATGGAGCACCAATTAATATTCTTATTTTTAATTTATCATGTCATGCATTTATATAATTTTATTATGTGCATTAATATTTATATACATCTATTTAGTTCTTTTGGAAATATCTGCTGCATTAAAATTCAATGAGATTTTAATGTAATATCTATCCATTCTAATATTTTCTTCTGTTTTGAGTATCAAATATTATGATATATTTTATAATAACTATTTTTTCACTTTATCTAATTAATCTTGAAAATATTAATAAAAAATATAACATTTATTATATATATGAACTAATATAAAAGGTGACAATAAAAATATCATTATATTTATATTTAAAAAATTAAAATTAGTGTTTATTAGCAATAGTAAACACTATCAAGTGCTAATGATTTTTGTATTTAATAATATTTTATGTTATTTAATTATACACCACTAATGATCATCTATGTTGTTATATAATATTATAAGTTATTAAGTTCTATTAAATGGTACTGATGCATGAAGTGAAACAAATGCAGAAAGATAGATGACATTTACAAATTAAGACAAAAGTTACTAATTTAATTAAGAAATTTATATGATTTTTCATATCACAATTTATAATATGATAAAAGAAATCAATATAAGCTAATTACATATTTTTTCATATTTACTTAATTTTTAATAAATTTAATTATTATTATTATATTTGGCCCCTCCTATAATTTAGTGCTAGTTCTGTCCCTGCTCGGGTCCATCAGATTATCCTTTTTACTTATTTTAATTTGTAGGTAATATGGATTGCCTAGCAATGCAGATTGCTTATGAAGTGACAATTCAGATTACTCACGAGGGGGTGTCTTTCTATATTACGACTTAGGTGGTAATCTTGGTTATAATTTATTTGCATATTTACCCTTCTAAATCTTTCATAAATAAAATATAACATAATAAAATAAAATATATCATATAATAATAACAACACAAATAATAATAATAATAAATATTATTTAAATACTTATATTACTATTATTGTATTAAAAATATATTAATTAAAATAATATTTTTATTAATTATTATTATTAATTATAAATATTATTTTATTTGAAGATTATTAATTACTTAATACATGAAGTTTTGAATTTATGATTTAAGCTTATATGTTTCAATTTAATAATATATTTTTAACTTAATAATATTTATAAAGGGTATGTTGGTAAATTAATGTATATTACTTAGTAACTTTTTTTTATAAGTAAACATGGTAATCCGAATGATCACTTGGATTATTTATATATAGTAAACAGAGTAATGTATTTAATAAGTGGTAATCTTTTTATTAGGCAATGTAAATTACTAAGTAATGCTGAGAGATATTGTAGTACATATCTCCTTATTTATAAGCACATGACCATCTTCATATTTTATTCACGTGTATGCAACTAAACTTTTGACCTTTTTACATTGAGTTCTTAAAGTTTATTTTATCAAAAATATACTAATGGCTTTGTAGTTTGATAAGCTATCACATATCCTAACTTAAATTATTAAAAAGATATTCATTTTTATATTTATAATTTTAACATGCGAGTTGCTGAAAGAAAATATTATTGCAAGAAGAGCTCAACGAAATTTAAATTCAAGATCTTTCGATCTATTCGAATATTCCATTAAGTTCAACAAGTTATTAATTATTCCAAAATATTAATTTCTTATAACTTAAAAAGATTCGATATATTTTTATTCATAACAACTTGAATTGCTTTGTTTGGAATGAGAGAAAAGAAAGATAATAGAGGGGATGACAAAAGTTAATTTTATTTGAATAATAATTTTTTTAGGAAAAATTAAAAGTTAATTAATTTCCTTTTGACTAACTAAAAGTTATCATTTTCAAATTAAAATTAAACGAAGAAAAAAAATTTCCTTCGTTTTCATCCTTTTATTATCTTTCCCTCTCTTTTTTTTCCCTTTTCTATCCAAGCATAGTCTAAACAGTGGAAGATGATTTAAAAAATAAATTTGGACACATAAAATAAAAATAGACTCGAGACTTATGCATTTATTTCGGTAAATCACTATATTTGCATCTATTCTCGGGACCATTCGGTAGTTGAGCTGGTAATTTAAAAGTATTGATATCATAATATACATTTTTTAAGTGATAAACACAAATAAGATTGTTAATATATAATAAAAGAAAATAAGTTGGACGATTGGATAAGGATAATAAAAAATTATGAAAAATTTGATGATCTTATGGCTTAAATCATCATATCGAAGATTGTAAAATAGTTCATAAAAAATCGAGACAACCTTAGGATACAAAAGCTATTAGAAGAAAGAGACCAATCCCGCTGGATACCATATTTGATGTGAAACTGACGTTTGCCTACCCTTTTTTTTCCTTATAGGACGTAGTTGGATCGGATCTTTTGGTTTGGTTTAGAACTAAAAGCCGCTGTATATTTTTATCAGATATCGTTTTGGTTTGGTTTGGTTAGAACCAAAAGCCGTTTAATATTTTTGTCAAACGCTAACTTAAGGAGACTTAGACAATCATTCTTCAAGCAAGAAAAGAAAGAACTTATATATTACTATAAAAGTTCAAAAGAGTAAAGTGTGATTTCCAATAGAATGACATTGGGAGGTCGTTGTAGTCGTTGGTACAAAAATGTGCTATAACTTAATTGCTTTGAATAATTCATTAGCTCATAAAATTTAAAGATTTTTCATTGCAAAAGCGATTGATTGATCATGAGACCAAATTGCTATATATAATATCAATAGTTAAATATAAAAAAAAAGACATTTTAAGAAAGCAATGTTCATGTAAATCAACTTCTGACCTACGTCAAATATAAATATCTATATTTTATAATAGAACAAAACATGCATACCTTGTGGTTGACTTCTATTTATGATGACCAAAGTGTATAAATCTATTATATTTTTATTTTCTGTTCATATATATGTATACTATTAATTTAAAATTTTGAAATGGCATAGACCTCTTCCTAACCTTCCTTGGTTAAATATTTTCCCTTGGAATATTTACTTGTATTGTTCTTTCTTTTTTTTAAGGATCTACTCAGAATTTTGAACAATCTTCGATGTTCAAAATTATATAATTAACTCAAAAGTAAAATAAAAAATATAATAATATTTTTTTAATCAAATTTATAATTCTAAAATTAAAATTTGAAATTATTAACTTTCCTCAATTTTAAAACATACCCCTTATAAAACTTGCATCGTCCTTTGTAAATCATATTATTTGACATCCGACGTCAGGAGGGATTCTTGGACCTAATTAGTGCGCAACCATCATTGCGATGCTTGCACAAGACTGCGCATTGCCGATACCCAACGTGCCGACATCTGTTGATCGCACTAACCGTTGCTTAATCCACTTCCCACCTAAAAGGCCACTCAAGTTGTCTTCGTCTATGTCAAACTAATCCTTGATCACTATATAATTATTAAGGTGGTATGAACTCCCCACTTTTCTTCCTTTGATCTCTGACCTGGCCATTAACAGATTAATTTACATATCCCATGATCCCATCAATAACCCCAATAACACCTCGTTGACTCAAAATGATGCTTGCTTCTCATGTTATACTTGTACAAACTAAAATAACATTTCAGAATATTTATTTTCATAATGATCGATTAACACATATAATTGACGGAGCGATGTAAAGAAAAAAAAATAGTAGTCCTAAGTTTAAATTTTAAAGGCATCATCTTGATCTTAGGACGGAATCAAGGGGATGCAAGGATGTGCACTGATACCCCTGAACTTAATTACATAAATTACTTATATCATTAATCAAGAATGGCTGCTTGCGGAGATGGAAGGAGGAGCACTATGTGAATTATAGGTCATTGGTTTGATTCCCCAACTTTTCATATATTTTTTTCTCTTTTACTTAGTTTACCTTTTCTATTTTTACATTCTTATTATTTATTTTTTATTTTTACTCAAATATTATCATGCTCTTTCATAAAATATAATTTAATTATATTATATTAATATTTATTCATTTATTAACACTATTATTTATATATACTATAATATAATACTTCTATTTTCTTATTAGTTATCATTTACCTTTACTTAAATATTAGTTTATATTATTTTAAAAAATATCATTTATTTATATTATATTAAAATTTATTAATTTACTAAAAGTTATATATATATACTTATTATTTCATCAGACACATAGAAGTATCTTTTTTTATGAAAACATATATCAATATTTTCAAGAAAAAAATATTTCATTATTATTTTATTTAATTATGAATTAGTGTTATAATATCATATTCATATTTTTAAATATTCTCGCTCATTTTTCTTTTTCTTTTTAATGTTTAAAATAAAAAGTAAAATTAATGTAAATATCTTGAATTATATTATGTCATGCAAATAAATTTTTAAGAGTTATAATTGAAAATATATATTAATATATAAATAATTATAAGTAATTATGCACCCTCTAAATAAGAGTTATGACTCTGCTACTGTATTGATCAGAATTATTTTCATCGCGTCCGTATGATCATCAAATTAGTTAAGTGCTAATAATCTTGGACATCGATAATAGAAAAAAATATATTTATGTTCATAAAATTAATGGTATGAAATTCTTTTTCATGTGAAACAACTCAGAAAAGGAAATGAAAAAGATTTCTTTTTCTTGTAATAACTTTGACATGTACAAAGATACTAGGTCATATTCAATGATTTCATAATTTAATTTGAAAATATTACAACAAATTTTATACTGAATTGGTTGGCCAATTGACCCTACTATAAATAAAGAGTTACATTGACTTTGATGGTAATTTAATAACTTATCCTCTTACTTTTTGTGTTTTTGTTATTATTAGATAATTAAATTTTCCTTTAAAAGAATGATAGTTTAATAGCTAATATCTAGTCTCCAGTAACTTCAAAACCCTGCATTATCCCGGCCACTGAATATTAATATTTCGACTCGGTGCAATATTTTGCCAATAAGTAGAGGGATAATTGAAAAGTATAAGCTAAACCTCAACCCTCCAACTTAGTGACGGACCACTCTAAGACCAGTTCAAAGTCTCAACTTTAATTCTTCAAACACGATTATCTCAGACCGCCAGACTCTTGGCATCTTAATTGCTCCAAAAGTGACAACAACAAAATAATAATGCATACCTGTTTTGAACGATGGGAAAACAATCTTCCAAAAACTTTAATTTGCACGCCAAAGAAAGAAGGAATAGTATTGTACAATAACAAGTGCAACACCTACATGCATTAATTAGCTACTTCGCGTTGCTAAATAAAACCAGTCAACCAAAGGTAACGACGTCACTGGATAAGAACGTACTCTAGTTTAATTAAAGACCATGGCCATCGTTTTGAGCACAAATATTTTGCTTAAATTTTTTTGGAAAGCGGATAATCTTTTAGCTAATTTAGAAACTTGAGGTGATACTAAGACTTAATGTCTTGTTTAATTTAGTGCTATGAATATAACAAAAAAGGCAACCGTAATGAAGTTAACAATAAAGTTTATTAAATTAGATGTTCTTCCAAAATTGAAAGTTTATGGTGAAAGAAAAAAATAATATTTCTAACATTCGTTGATAATTTTAATCTTATTCAGCCTATCATATAAATTATTATTAAAAAAATAATTTTTAATATGAGCATAATTGATACTCGAATTCTAAATTATTTTATCTGAACTATCAACAATTTTAAAAACTTAAGTCGATAGAAACGAATAATTTCTTTATATTTATATTATTAATAAATTTAAAATCAAACGAAAAAAACACTCAAATCATTTAATTCCTTGAATTCAAGAATTTTCGAGCTGTTTCATGCTGGTCACAAGTCACCCCTTTCAGGTAGTATAAAGAAAGATGATTAAGATTGCCTTACTAAAATATCTCCTAAAGCGATCACTCCGAACTCTAACCCGCATCTTGACTATGAAAGTTAAGAAATATACAATGAAGAAAGAACTCGTGGAAACATAAATTCACTCGTCAGGAGAACGATGGCTAATCATGTGACACCGGCCGATTAGTTTTTAACTTCAATTCAGAGCTCAATAAAAATATATGCATATTTTATCATTTCTACTCATGACTCTATTGATAATTCCATATTAATCATAACGATTACATTTCTGATAAAAATGATGTATAATTCACCTTTTTTTACCTAATAATGTATCTGGTTAGAATATGTGTTAATAGCTGGGTTGCATTTTAGAATGAACATAAAATACTAAACAGTAAACATGCATATATAAATCTAAACGGATACAATTATCAAAGAAAAAACCAAATGGTTATGAAATAATATGAATTGATTGATACAGTTTCTAAACAGACTCCCAAGTTTGGACAATGCCAATTTATTTGTCTCAATCTCCACACGGCAATAAAAACAGGTGCAAATATAATAACAAACTTGCCATCCGGACAATGCCAATTTATTTGTATTAATTAATTAATTAATTAAACCAAATAAATATTTAGTCTCAAAACTTCCCGTTTCCGAACACAATTATTGCCTCAAAAAAGGCACAGTTTGTCAAGCATCGATATTTCCAACACTCCACAGCGACCGAAGCCACGCGACCATGGATTCGAGGGCATTTACGTCTTTTCCTGTTCTTTAAACAATAACTTCAAACCCATATCGAAAACTTATTATTATTTACACCAATCCAATGGTTTGTTTGTACAAAAACAATTCCAAAATAGTTTTTTTTTCTAGACAATTTTAAAATGCAGCACTGACGGAAAAAAAATGCAAGGATTTGGCGGGGGGTAATATTGTCATTTGAACTTACTCGAGTCCGCCAGTTTCCGCGATCGGTTGGAACAGAGCGAGGACCTTCCGCCGGACGCGTGTCCGTGGTGTTGGTGGTGGAGCGGGCTCAGCGTTCTCGGGAGATCGCAGCCGGAGATCTCGGCTCCGACGTGGTACCGCCGGCGGGTGGGGCTCGGCCTCATGAGCGGGCTGAGGCAGACGGCGAACCCCGCCAGGCCGCCGCTGAAGTTTCCTTTTCACAAGGCCGGCGCGGATGAGTGCCGGGATCCAGGAGCGGGACCGACGGATTCTCGCCGCCGGGCCATGGTCCCGATGAAAGTTTTCGGATCGGTGATGACCGAAGAGGGTAGAGAAGACGGAGAACTTCCCGGAGCGAGCGAGTCGTGCATCGTGAGAGGTCCCAGTTTGGGCGTCGGGAAAGCGGCTGACGTTGGAGCCGTCGGATCGGAGGCGAGACACGTAAGGGGAGACCGATCGGGGCAAGGAGAAGGGTTGCGGAGACGGCTGCTCCGGCTCGACGTAGCTCAGGTGAGGGTGGCGATGATCGTCCGGCGATGAGGGGGAGGAGGCCGCAGAGCGGGCGGCGATGACGGCGAGGAGGCGTTCACGGAGGCAGGAGGCGCAGACGCCGACCTCGTTGGGGTGTTTCTGGCACTTCATATCCGCCACGACATCGCCAATGGAGAGGCTCCCGACGAAGCGGACACGGCGGAGGGAGCGAACCCTAAGAGCTTTGATCGGGAAAAACGGAGTGTCGGCTGTGGTTTCTGTTGCTCTTTCGGCTTCGTTTTGTTGCTTTTGAATCCGTCGCTCGGTCCAAACCCAAACGAGAGCGCGTTACATTAACTTGGAAGGCCGAGTTGTGGTGCCCACCAGGAACAGTTTAACCGTAAACGGTTCCTTTGTCTTCATGCTTCGTACGAAACTTCTTCGGACATCGGTCTTGTGATTTTGTCATTATTCTTTGATTTTTCTCCCATTGTTTCTCCTTTTAAACATGCATTAATTATTTTCTTGTATTTTTTATAAAGAAATGTTCTAAAAAATATTAAAATAATATAAATTTCACCGATAAAAATTAAATTATAAATGACATTTACATCTTTGTGGACCTGTTTTACTTTAACACTGCATTTTTTTTAAAAAAAATCGTGAATAAATGGAGGGAGTATTTTGTTTCATTTTTTCACTTTTTGTTTCTAAGTCGGTTGGATGTGTATAAATTAACTCGGCGATCATTTTTCTTTCCTCTATCAATTAATTTGTATAATAAACATATAAGATTTTAATAAGAAATAGTAGCGAAATTTCTTAAAATTAATTAGATGAATTTGTTAGCGTACTTTCTAAGTTAACTGATATTTGTGTAAATTAAATTTTATTTTTACGCGAATTAAGTTTTGCACGGATTGTATACTTATTAAAAACCCAATCCTTAAATTGGCACATGTCTATTTATTTGGTACCAATCATGTGAGTTTTTATCCTACCGAAACAAGATTACGTGAGTTTTTTTTTTCTTTTGACATATAATGGACCGTCCTAGTTGCCCGTGCGACTTTCGAAGAAATAACATAAAGTAAGCTCATGAAACGCGGGTGCCCATGATACGTACTGCAGGATGCAACAACTGTTCCTAGTTATACTCAGCATACCTTCTTCTTGTTGACAATCGACGGCAAGGAACAAGTGGTCAGAAACGAAAATAAAATTTATAAGACATGTTGTAACATCCCAATTCAAAAGTAAACTCAATAGTGTTCATTATGAAGCATAACACGAATCATATTATGAAAGGATGTGGGTCGAATTACATCAACACAATAAATTTCAGGTTTAATTAAATTAGGATACAAAATTAATTATATTTTAAATTAATCCAAACCTCTAACTACGAGATAATCTCCTAATCTTCATTAGTTTTTTCTTTCCAACCATCAAATTTTCATTAGTTTTTCTTCCCAACCCTTCTGCACTCTCTCTAGGAATGTCATGTTTGATATTTGCACTAGGAAAAGACGGAGATTGACGACACGTGAAAGAGAGAGAAGACCATCTCTCGTGAAGGAGGAATAAGGAGGATGATCTAGGATAAGAGACGATTAGGGGATAACTACATAACGAAGAAGGTATCTAATTCGGATAATAAGAGGGAAGGAATTATTGGGTTTACATTGATTATTGATTTCATCTAAAATAATGAACAAAAATAGAGTTTTTTTATGGATTTTCTTTTGTAGGATTTTGATTGTCATGAATAATTCTAAGAATTTTCTATATAAAAATTATCCTTAAAATAATATTTTAATTGTGAAAAACACCATCCAGACATGGTCCGCGTTTCCCATGACACGGTCCGTGTCTTCGGGTGCCGACATGAGACACGCCGAGGACGAACTGTGTCGACATCCGACACAGGTCGCATCCTCTAAACGAAAATGGACCCTGTGTCTTCTGGACACGATCCCCGTCCCCGAGCTGACTGTGTTAGCCTTTGACACAAGTCATTTCCTCCGATCGAAATAACCCATCCCGAGCAAAATAGAGTGTCTCATGGACATGGTCCGCGCTGGAGAGATCCACATGATAAACATGAGAAATGGACGGTGTCGATCACCAACACAACCCATATTTTTACCCAAATGAAGAACAATAAAGAAATCCATAGAAACAAAACGGTTTGCATCACCTAAACCCGTTCGTGTCTTCATCCAGAAATAAACCTTGAATGGCCATGTTCGATTGACGAACACTACCTAGTTGAGAAATGATGCTGATCGGGTCACCATTGAGTACTGGATTGAGGTAGAATTAGTGGACTTTTTACGTACACTTAGACTAATATCTTAAAAAAATTTAAAAGACATTAATGATTGTGATTGAATATATCGCATGAAAATAAAAGCTCCTGATGGACTGATTCCTTCGGGAATCACTGACTTCCTTGTGAAATATTATTCTAAAATTTTTATTTGGGTCAACGAGAGACCCTATAACCTAGTTAGTCATACTAGCATCGAAGCTTACTTGAATCTTCTTGCATTGATAATCACTCATTATTGATTGAGAATAAAATATGATGTTAGACAAGATAAATTGAAAATAAGTACAAATTACATAATAAAATAAGCATAAACATACTAACTACTAAGATATTGTACACCATGAGAGTTAACTGTAACTGATGTTCTTGTCATTGCTACTGATAAAAAAGATGAAAATGATTTATATGTACTAATTTTTTCACAATGTCTTTATTGTTTAAATTGGAAATGAAAGACTTTGTTATATTCTATGTTAATTCCTTATTATTATTATTATTATTATTATTATTATTATTATTATTATTATTATTATTATTATTATTATTATTATTATTATTATTATTATTATTATTAATTACTTATGATCATTACATACTAGACATCAGAACTCACGGAATATTTATTTCTTACGAATTCAATTATGCAGGTAATTCATATGCCTAGTAAATATCAATGGTGCAGATGATGATGAAGATTGTGGTGATATGTTGTGTGCATGGAATATGATCGTGATCGAGTCATGAGTGTCATGTCACAGGGAAGAAAGTACTTTTATTAGTTGGTATCTTTTATTTGATTTTAGTCTTTTCCTTGAACTCCTGTAATAGACTTTTTTAGTTTGAAAAGATGTTTCGGTTTAAGTGTTGATTTTATGAGATATGTCTAAGATATTGATATGACATTTGATCAAAATTAAGTCAAAATATATAAGGTCGTAACATCTTCAAGAGAGTATTTTGTCAAGTGGAGATGTATGATTTGGGAGCATTAAACATTTCATGTAAGTCCAATGTCAAATTGAGACAAAAGCCCAATGACATGATTTGTAGTTTTTTCGAATTAAGAAGTTATTGTCCTCTTTTTGCTGGACTAACATAATAAATAAAATTAAATAAATAAATGTTGATTGAAATATAAAAAAGGGACTACTACCCTTATTTACGATCTTGAATATAAAAAATGTCGCAATTGTTATTCCATTTATATCAGTGGAGCAGCCTTTCACTCTTCCTTGTTGACAATGGACGACAAAGAACCTAAAACAAAAATATATATATAAGAAATTTCAGTAGCTAATTGTAAAAGTCAAATTTGAAATTAACTTCTTAACTCACAAATTAGAAATTTTGTTACTACCTTTACCCTTATTTCCCATCTTGAAATTGTAACACCTATATATATAAACTTGAAGTGTCTTTAGTCACATGGCGGCCATCTATTGGACCTTATTTCCCACTCAAACCCAAGACCAACCCATATAAAAGCCCTCACCAAAAATTTTCCTCTCTTTTCCGTTTCTACCAACAACAACGTTGTTTTCTCAGCCCCAAAATAGGTGACAAAAATTTATCTCCTTGGCTTCATTGATCAACAAGAAATCAAGAGGAGGAAGAGGAAGAACTTCAGTTGGAGCAAAGAGGAGAGGAAGGTGCAGCAGCCAGAAAACTTGCAAGAAAATGAAAAAGCAAAGTAGAGAGAAGAAGGAGAAACTAGGGCAAACAATTGAGCAAAGAGGTATGTAAAAGGGGATCCTCTCCTTTCTCTGTTGTTTTGTTATGCAGTTGAGATCAATTGTACTCAGAAAGGAGGAATAATGTAGAATGAAACCTAGGATGCAAGTTTAGATCTAAATTATTAGAAAAGACATTTACTGCATGCAAGGTATTTGATGAATTGTTTACTTGATATGTGATGCTTGTTTTGATGCTTAGATCATAATGTCATAGGTTATAATTTGTGTATGTATATGAATGAGATGATTATAAGGAATGTCATAGGTTAAATGACACATGAACTTAGTCTATGGATGTACTCAAATATGTAGAGTAAATTGGGGTATTGTAGTGTTAAGGCCTCGCTACAGTTCAACCGTAGTGAGCTTCAGTTCGCTAAGGCCAGCTCGTAGCGGAGTGTCCAGGCTGTAGCGAACCTCCCATGGGTCATAACAAATCGTTTGAGACCGTAGCATGTATTCTAGGTCGTAGCAAATTATCGTGACAATAGTGCATTGTTAAACAAACAAATTCTGAGTGAAGGAATAGAGTTTGACTACGATTCACACAATGACTTCACACCTTAATCATAGCACAATGATGATCGACTGTAGCGGCCCTATTTTCGACCATAATGGGCCTTAATTGACCGTAATTGTCAAATGTTTTAATGCTTATCTCCTAAACTTCCTAATGGCCTATGATATCATATGCTACGATGAATAGAATGTAATTATGTACTTATGATGTAAAGTGATGCAATTGTTTGGTGTATTGTTCATACCTAGACGCGATATATAGGCTTAGCCGTAAGTAGGGCTTAAAACATGAAACATGATGTGCTTGTATTGTTGCTTGATGTTTGTAAATAAAAGATGGATTGAGAAAAATCTAGTGCACATCTAAGAAGGAGGGAGAAAACACTTGACACCCGACCGATATGGGTGGTCACTTCTTTGGATTAAATTCCTAAAATCCCAAAGGGGCGAAAGGGAATATGCAATGACACTTTCCTAGCCTGATCAGTCGAACTAAGTTGGTGTGCACAACAACCTTCGATCAAATAAGATAAAAAATGACAAGTGGCCAAATGGATGACTTATGTGAAGTTAAAAGACTAACTTCAAAGGGGTCCTATGATAAGAAGATGAAAGATAAACAAAATGACATGAATAATGAAGTTAAGCCCAAATGAGGCTATCGGCATTGAAAGTCAATGTTAAGTAAATGATTCATGTCTAAAGGGCATTATGTTGATAATGTTAAGCATACATTGCATTATACTGATAATGCTAAGCAAAATAAAGTAAGATGTCTAAAAGGTACATTATAATGATAATGCACATGTAAGATAAGAAAATAAGTAAAGATGAAAGATAATAAACTTAGAGTAAGTCATTGAGCATAATTAGCTAAGAAGTTAAAGTAACGAAAAGAAAAAGATGAATGGTCATATGTTGATCTTAAATTGGGTTGAAATTATATGTTATGCTTCATGTTTATTATGATGTTTATATGCATGTCATGTAGGTCTTTGCATATATATAGGTGATATAATTTACTCATTCTTCGACCTTTACATACTCTAACGAGATTCTGGATCCTGTAGGTTGTAGGTGAGAAGTAATTATAATGCTTATATGACGGTGACGTTGCTAATGATGACTAATGCACATAGTTAAGTATGGGCTAAGTCATAAAGTCATATTTATGTTGTCTTTCTCCTTTTCATCATATTGTAAAGACTATGTATCGTCTTCGGACAAGTTGATGTATGACAAGTGATCTTTGAACAAGTATATTTTATATTTGATGATAAGCTTACGAGTTATATCTCTTATTAATCATGTTTAAAATCTTTCGCTGATTCATTATTCGTGTCGTGATCTTATATGTATTCTTCTAATTTTTATCGTATGTCAATATATTTTTCTTTGCCATGTTATTAAGTCTTGTATGTTGACTATGATTGTAAATAGTCAAGTCAAGTTTATTGTCTCGTAGCGTAACAAAGATAATTTCGTGCACGTAGCGGATACCGATTCGTTCACGTGACAGGGTGCATTTTCGAGGCGTTACAGAAATACATTGATATAATAAATGATGCAATTATAATTCATTTTATATCATCTAATATTTTAAACAAATGAGATCTTTAACATTCTAGGCTTAAGATTCTACAAATAGTTAGTAACTAAAAATGACATTAACTTAGCAACCGAAAAAATAAATTATCCCATCATATGGACAATATATAATCAAAACTAAGACGCATACCGATATTTGAAATGCATAGTGTAGATTTTTAAAAATTATGCATATAATAGTGTGATATCTCTCTCTCTCTTTCCCTTAAATTTCGACACAAATGTTATTTTGAACACTTTTCTTGTAGACTTGTCAATAGTTTAATTTGGCATTCAGGAATTACTAACGTTGAAAGCTCCACTTCTTGATATTTTATTGTCAACAGTTAGTTGGCACATGTTAATTGACGGATAAAAGAATGAAGCATATTTGAAATTAAGCAAATCCAATTTTGAAGGAAGAATAAATCTCATTATCAAAGAATATGTCGTACGAGGAGCCTTAATCCTGGCGTTAATGCATGCACTTCATCACGAAAGAGGGAATACACGTTAACGAAACGATTACTTTTCATCTTTTTAATATATAAATGTGAACGGTGAAACTTTTTTTAACCAAAATTACTTTTAGTTTTATTCGTATACGACTAAATAATGATTTTTTTAATAGTGTGTGGTAAAAAAATTTAGGTGATGCTTTAGAGATGAAATGAAATGACTATTTTCTGTAGTTTTTTTTGTTATATTCTTTAGAGACTAAAAATTGGTTCAATGCAAAAAAAACACGCTTTCATGAAAAAGTGAGAAGAGGTCTTTCTAATCAGGCAAAAGTAAGCTTTTAAAATAGACTTATAATTTAAAATTATAATTTTTCTAACACTCTCTCTACTATCCTTTTTTTCTTCACGAACAATTTTAAATTATAATTTTACCAATTTTAATTTTTAAATTCTTTTTACTTTGATATTTTAGTTCTGACATTTGATTTTGTCATTTTTTATTAAAATTAAAATTTTCATATTTATTAGATAATATTTGTACCCTTATGTAAAAGTCTAAAATAATTTTTATTTTTTGTTACTTATTTTGTTAATAAAAGATTATAAAAAGGTACAAGTGTTTTAAACTAATAAGTAATAAAAATAAAAAAAATATTTTATATTTTTATATAAGGGTACAAGTGTTATTTAACATATTTGAAAATTTAATTTTAACAAAAAAAATGATAGAATTAAACGTCAAAACTAAAATCTTAAAATAAAAATAATAAAATTATAGTTTGAGATTATTCTTAAGAAAATTATAGTAGAAGAGGGCGAAAAGGACCCTTTAAAATATTACATATGACTCGGGCGTAAGAACAAAAAGAAACCAGTTCATGATGACTCGGTAGCAATTTTGTGTTTTGAATTTGCTCAAGAAACAGTCATTTATAACTTGAAGCCGCATCAAAAATATGGATGTACGAATGCAAATTGAGATTGAGTACTAAGTAGTTCATTTTTGTTTAAATAATTTTTTGAGTTAGTGACATTTTTTTACTGATTGAGAGCAATATAAATTAATGATATCTAAATATTATATTGAGGTAATTGAAAAAAAATATAGGCCACTCCCCTCTCAAAACACTTGGGATCATCATTATAAAGATTCTTCTAATCCCTTGCGATGACAACTTGTAATTTGATCAATTTTAAAGAAAACTAAATTATGTGAGTATTAAGAAAATTTTATGAGAATAAACAAGGAGATTTAATTTTTTTCCCAATTTTACTAATATAT